>ML812129.1:42286-59836 GCA_009831015.1 Picea engelmannii
ATGGTGTATTGTGGTGTATTGGTGTAACTCTTATACTATTGTTCATTTCTCATTGGATATAATTGAATGGTTTAAGTATAAGTTGGAAAAGGTTTTTAAAATTGTACTTGATACTGATTCACCCCCCTCTCAGTATCAACATAACTGCCTTTGAGCACCTGGATTTTCGAATAGAGGGCATGACTGATTCTTTTTTTTGAGAGTGTTTTATCAGTGGCCTCAAGGATGAGATTCGGGCCCATGTCCTCATGGCTCAAACTTTGAGTTGGGTGGAGGCTACTAAAAAAGCTAAAGAAGAACATGTTGTATCCTCTCAAAATCGTAAACCCTCCTTTATCCCTCGCCCTAAACCTGTAAATCCCACTACTCCTTACGCCCCATTAAAGATCCAAAAATTGACCAGGGCTGAAATGGCTGAATGCCAACTCAAAGGTCTTTGTTATAATTGTGATGACAAATATTTCCTGGGCCACAAGTGTAAGGAACAAAATCTTTTTATGGCCATCTCTGAGGATATTTCGGAAGAGGATGTTGAAACTCCCCTTATGCCTGAGTCACCTGAAATCACTGACATAACCCCTCCCTCAGACCATCTCGAAGTGGAACCGATCATTTCCCTCAATTCTCTCACTAGCTTCTCCACCCCCCAAACCCTCAAGTTAATCGGTTACATCAAGTATCAAAAGGTCATCATTCTGGTTGATAGTGGAAGCACCCATAATTTTATTCATCGCCGCATTGCCCAAGAAACTCATTGCTACATCCATGTCGTCAACAATTTACAAATCATGATTGCCAATGGTGGTTCCATGAAATGTGGAGGGTGTTGTGAAAATGTGCTTCTCCAAATTGGTGACTACCACCTAAAATCCCATATGTTTGATATCAACATGGGCGGTTGTGACATTGTGTTGGGTGAAGACTGGCTAAGCACTTTGGGTCCCATTCTCATGGATTTTAAGGAATTAACCATGTGATTCGACCAGGAAGGCCACCAATATAAATTCCAATGCATCATTGCTGGTTCACCTAAGGTCATTAGTTCCCATCGCATGGAAAAGCTGCTCAAAAAAGGTCATTCTGGTGTCATTGCCCAACTCCATGCCATACAAGCAACAGAAACACCCCCAGTGCCGCAAGATCTCCAAGCCCTCCCTTATAAACATCAAATGGTATTTTCCACTCCCCAAGGACTCCCTCCTTCCCATGGTATTCATGATCATTCCATTCCCCTTGTACCCGGAAGCCTTCCTCCCAATCTTCGTCCGTATCGCCACCCCTTTTCACAAAAAAATGAAATTGAGAAAATGGTCCAGGAACTCCTTACTGCAGGCGCTATCTGCCCTAGTACGAACCCTTACTCTTCTCCTGTAGTCATGGTCCTAAAGAAAGAAGGTTCTTGGAGAATGTGTCCTAAATTTCGTGCCCTGAACAAACTGACCATTAAAGACAAATTTCCCATTCTTGTCATTGATGACCTCCTGGATGAATTGAGTGGCACCCAATTCTTTAATAAACTTGATCTTCGTTCGAGCTATCACCAAATACGTATGAAAGAGGCAGACATTCCCAAGACGGCCTTTCAAACTCATGAGGGCCACTATGATTTTTTGGTCATTGTTGTAGGAAAATCTCTGTGCGGACAGGTAGATTGCCTCAAAGAGCTAGACCCTAACTCTAAGACAGAAAATGCTTAACGTAGACACTGACTTCCTTTCATATCCATACAAACTAATACAAGAGAAGGAAGGAAAATAGCAGTACCTCTGTATCGACGTTTGTCCCTGCACGCTCCAAATCAAGCTCCAAACTCTCACTCCTCGCTGAGTCCTGTAGACAAACAAAGTACAACCGCTTCCTACTCTATTGATATTAGCTTGAAAACAAATCTATCTATCAATGATAGGTTCATGTAAAATCTGACACAAACTAGAAATAAACAGGCCAAGCATGTCATATTAATGAGAATAACAACAACAATACTTACAATCATAGATGCGAATGCGACAGCTTCGTCAAGTCCCCTTCGTCCAACCCTTGCTCGAAAGATCCACAACCTGGATGATAGCAGCTTCACTGATCACTCTCCTCTGACTGACTATGTGTTTCCTATGAGATCATAGGTTTCATGCTAGCAATTCTTCCTCCTTCAGTTGAGGATATTCCCTAAGATCATGGCTGGACTAGGGATTCGAATCCAACTACCTTCCAAGAATGAAAAGATCCTTCCCCCATTCATCTCAACAACTTAACTACTACCCAGAATAGGTAGCGCTCCCTCAAAAGGACCATCAGAGTGCTGTAGCGCTCCCTAGTAGGCTTTAGGGGGGCGCCAACACTTTCAAAATCCATAGTGCTCCCTCAAAAGGGCTAGAGGAGCTTTATAAATCTACCAGACCATGTAAGGGGGAGCGTCGACGCTCCCAGAAGAGGTATAGGGGAGCGCTCCCCTAAAAAAACTTAGTTTTTGAGGTGCTTTCAGATGGCAAAAGGTTTGCAAGCCTGCTGACTCATTTCTCCTCTTCCAAATCAAATGTTTGAGGTGTTTCAAGTGTCCTTCTCATGTCGTTATAGGCACGACATAGGCATCATGGCAGTATGCTTTCTCCAACACTTGCGACATTTGTGAGCAACATGTGACACTTGCGACACTTGTAATGACGACACTTGCGACACTATCAAAGTGAGTATTTTTGATGTGTAACAAATTGCCCCCCAAAGTATGAAGTTAAAAGACGGGAATTGATAACTGAAATGATTTATAGACTTTCAAGCAAGGGTATAGACGTAGAGAACCTGATAGAAGCTGCACACAAACATCCAACAAATATTATGACATGTTTCAAACCCAAGGCAGGCATACCTATGCTTGGGTGATCAAGACTTGCAAGATATGGCTGCCATAAAATACATTGCGGATCCATAATTGTATTGATAAAAAGGTATAGCCACTGAAAATACACTGTGGATCTATACTCTGATGACCTTCACTGATCGTAGCCATGAAGAATACACAGTGGATCTACGAGATGACAAGACATAGCCACGACCAATACAAAGTGGATCTATGTAACATTATATGTGTCATTGTTCAAGAGAAACTCCATCGCAACTTGGGCACAGTACATATCAAGGTGATCACTCAGCCCTGGGTCTTCTTACCGATCTCGATGTAATACGAATCTAACCATGTGAATAAATGTCCTGATGTCGAACATGGCAGAAACCACTTGATTACCGGTCAATGATGTAAACTGTTAACAAGCGCGAGGGAGATTACCATTAATGTCAATGATTCCCAAGGTACCCGAGTACATTCCAATGAATGTGATCAGATGGGATGAAGTCGAACATCCATAAAATCATCCAATCAGAGGTCAATGATGTAAACCTACTGTTGAATGTGAGGAGGCCTGCCATTGAGGCATGCAGGTTCCAAAGTACTAACTAGTTTCTAAGCCTAATTCCTGCATAATGTGTTGAGGTCGACAAGAATAGGCTCATCGAAGGAGGGCCTTGATGTATCCCCCATCAATGACATGAAACAAACATAGAGATGTAATAGGTAGATCAAATGATCATGGACTGACATGGGTATTGAGACAAGATATTTGTGATGGCTGATTCTCGAGGCGGATACTTCCCTTGAACACTGAGGCACAACAGCAAAAACATGACATGGACCAAAACTTGATGATGCAGTGGATGCTGTGACTTACGTCAGGTGACCCAAAGGAGTGAAATAAACTCAAAGGATTGGCTCAGTGAAGAGGTTCAACGGGTTATAATGCATGCAAATGACAAAGTGTCGTGTTTAAGGGCGACTCTAAGAGTTGCTTGGTAATTTTCTCAAGAGACTGCTTGGCTTGCTTCTTTCAAATTTTCCCCCATCCAGATAGATGAGTACCTCTTTTTGATTTAATGAGCTCGAGGAGGATAACACATGCTCGATATAACTCACCTTCGGTAAGTTCCTCTTCCTTTGTTTAACGAACCAGAAGAAGTAAGGGTTCGGTCCCGTATGGTCCTGTTGATGTTTTTTTTAATGAGTCCAAAGACAGAAAACTCAAAGGTTTTTCAGGATTATAGAGTTTGGAAAAACACTTAAAAGAGAACTCTCTCAGTTCCTTTTTCGTACAATAGTCTAACGAGACCAAAAAAGAGATAAACTATCGCTCGAAAGACGCCCTTTCAAACCTTTTAACGAGCGTGAAAGGAAGCAAGATCACTCGACAATCTTTTCATATTTAGAGAGTCTGAAAAGAGTTTAAAGATGACTCCAGGGGGGTTCCTTTTTCGTGTGTCCATGCGGGTCCAAAAAAGAGATAAAAGTCTACCCGGTGCATTCTCATGTATTTACGAGCACGAGAAAGAACAAAGACTAAGCTCGGTATGCCCCCTGCATGAAAGCTAGTGGCTTAACTCCAGAATGATCATCAAAGGCTAGAGACATGCCCCCCAAGCTTCAATTCATGCACCGACTGTAAGGTCGTCACCAATTTCTCTAGTAGATGAGAAAAGGGAGAAGGGTGGATGAAAAGAAGGTTCAAGAGAGGTGACTGTTTCATTTTTTAACGAGCTTGACACAGGAAAAGAACTATGCTCAGGACCTTTGTTTCATTTTTTAACGAGCTTTCCACAGAGAAGAGAAACTATGCTTGCGGTTTCGTCTGGATCATGGCTTCCAAGAGGATAATGATCTGGAAGGGTACCATGTCAAAGGATAAAATGTGGTCATGGCCTCCAAGAGATCTTCTTCAGATGGAAAATAATCACTTTGGAGTGATTGGAGTCGCCAGTTTCTGTTGTAGGAAAATCTCCCTGCGGACAGGTAGATTGCCTCAAAGAGCTAGACCCTAACTCTAAGACAGAAAATGCTTAACATGGACACTGACTTCCTTTCAAATCCATACAAGCTAATATAAGAGAAGGAAGGAAAATATCAGTACCTCTTTATCGACGTTTGTCCCTGCACACTCCAAATCGAGCTCCAAACTCTCGCTCCTCACCGAGTCCTATAGACAAAAAAAGTACGACCGCTTCCTACTTTATTGATATTAGCTTGAAAACAGATCTATCTATCAATGATAGGTTCATGTAAAATCAGACACAAACTAGAAATAAACAGGCCAAGTGTGTCATATTAATGAGAATAATGACAGTAGCACTTACAATCATATATGCGAATGCGATAGCTTCGTCAAGTCCCCTTCGTCCAACCCTTGCTCGAAAGATCCACAACCTGGATGATAGCAGCTTCATTGATCACTCTCCTCTGACTGACTATGTGTTTCCTATGAGATCATAGGTTTCATGCTAGCAATTCGTCCTCCTTCAGTTGAGGATCTTCCCTAAGATCATGGATGGACTAGGGATTCGAATCCAACTGCCTTCCAAGAATGAAAAGATCCTTCCCCCATTCATCTCAACAACTTAACTACTGCCCAGAATAGGTAGCGCTCCCTCAAAAGGACCATCAGAGTGTTGTAGTGCTCCCTAGTAGGCTTTAAGGGGCGCCAGTGCTTTAAAAATCTATAGCGCTCCCTCAAAAGGGCCAGAGGAGCTATATAATGCTCCCAGACAGTGTAAGGGGGAGCATCGACGCTCCCAGAAGAGGTATAGGGGAGCGCTCCCCTCCAAAAACTCAGTTTTTGAGGTGCTTTCAGATGGCAAAAGGTTTGCAAGCCTGTTGACTCATTTCTCCTCTTCCAAATCAAATGTTTGAGGTGTTTCAAGTGTGCTTCTCATGTCATTATAGCCACAACATAGGCATCATGGCAATATGCTTTCTACGACACTTGCGACATTTGTGAGCAACATGTGACACTTGCGACACTTGTAATGACAAAACTTGCGACACTATCAAAGTGAGTATTTTTTATGTGTAACGGTCATGCCCTTTGGCTTGTGTAATGCCCCCTCCACCTTCCAAAGATTCATGAATCATGTCTTCCGTCCTTTTCTCCATCATTTTGTCTTAGTTTTATTTCATGATATCCTCATCTATAGAAAAACCTGGACATACCATCTTACTCATGTGGATCGAGTTCTCCATCTACTCTCTCAGCACCAACTTTTCTTGAAACAATCTAAATGTGCCTTTGGTGCCTCATAAGTAGAATACTTGGGTCATGTATTTGGAAAGGATGGCATCAGGGTGGATCCAAAAAAGATTGAAGTTATACAAGACTGGCCGCACCCAAAGACTCTCAAAATCTTGCATGGATTTTTGGGCTTAATAGGGTATGATCGCAAGTTTGTTAAGAATTATGGAAAGATTGCAACACCTCTCACTGCTCTCCTAAAAAAGAACTCTTTCACTTGGACTCCAGCCGCTGCTCAAGCTTTCCAAACCTTGAATATGGCCATGTGTACCACTCTCGTTCTGGCCCTTCCTGACTTCACAAAGACCTTTGTGTTGGAATGTGATGCCTCAGGGAAAGGAATTGGTGATGTCCTTATGCAAGAGGGTTGACCTTTGGCCTTCACCAGGAAGCAACTATCTAAAAGGAATCTGGGCAAACCCATCTATGAAAAGGAAATGTTGGCTATTCTACATGTCATTGATCTGTGGCACTTTTATCTCTTGGGGAAATGTTTCCAAATTAAGACAGACCACCAAAGCCTCAAGTACTTTCTGGAACAACACATTTTCTCCCCAGAGAAACAAAAATGGGTGACTAAACTCTTTGGATATGATTATGAGATCATTTACAAGAAAGGAAAAGACAATGTGGTGGCGGATGCACTGTCCTGAAAATATGAAGACGACGGATCCCTTTTTACTCTTTCCTTCATTGTACCAGATTGGCTCCAATCTATTCGCCAGGAATGGCTACAAGATCCCAAAAGTTCGCATCTGATCCAATAATTGCAGACCAATGCTCCATCTCCCCCAGGGTACTCTTGGCTCTAGGATGAGCTTTGATACAAAGGCCATTTGTATTTAAGTAAATAATCAAATCTTAAATCCACGATACTTTCTGAGCTTCATGCTACACCCACAGTGGGGCACTCCGGGTTCACCAAAACCTATGACAGGGTCAAACGTTCTTTTTTCTAGGATGGTATGAAATAGGAAATCCATAATTTTTTCATTGAATGTGATGTGTGTCAACCCAACAAGGGAGAAATAGTCAAATCTTCGGCCACACTACAACCGCTTCTGATCCCACCTACTATTTGGAAGGATATCTCTATGGACTTTATTACCAGCTTACCCAAATCGGGAAATAAATCAGTCATCATGGTGGTTGTGGATCGCCTTTCCAAGTATACTCATTTATGCGCTCTTCAACACCCATTTACTGCATCTACGGTGGCTCAAATTTTCATGGACGAGGTCTTCAAGCTTCATGGCATGCCGCACTCTATTGTTTCTAATCATGACCCAACTTTCACAAGCAATTTTTGGCAAGAACTATTCAAGCTACAGGGCACCCAATTGCATCTCATCATAGCTTATCATCCCCAAACTGATGGTCAAACGGAAGTTGTCAACAAGTGTTT
The DNA here is from genome assembly GCA_009831015.1 of Picea engelmannii. NCBI lineage: Eukaryota > Viridiplantae > Streptophyta > Pinopsida > Pinales > Pinaceae > Picea > Picea engelmannii. Next base: position 49,796 of record ML812129.1, read on the forward strand.
GGAAACATATCTGAGGTGTTTTGCATCTGAAAAGAAAAATCAGTGGGCTCAATGGTTACCCCTAGCTGAATGGTGGTACAACACTTCCTACCATACAGCTACACGCATGAATCCTTTTGAAGCGGTATATGGACATAAGCTACCTTCAGTTTTCTCATACTTACCGGGTACCTTGAAGGTCCATGCGGTTGACCAAACACTTACAGTTCGAGAGGATATTCTCCGTACCCTCAAAGAGAACTTGGTCATGGCACAAAATCGCATGAAGCAACAAGCATATCAATGTCGCTCTGAACGTCAATTTGCAGAAGGGGATCAGGTGTTTCTGTGACTGCACTATACAAGCAAACTTCTCTCAAGGCCGAGCATTGTCAGAAGCTAGCGCCCAAATTTTATGGTCCTTATATAGTTCTCAAGCATGTGGGACAAGTCACCTATCAGTTAGCTCTGCCCAGTCATTCGAAGCTACATCATGTTTTTCATGTATCATGCTTAAAGAAGGTGATTGGAACTAGGTGCCAAATTCAAACCATCCTTCCCGAGTTAGTTGAAGAAGGATCCATTTGGCTACAACCAGAAGCAGTTATGGACTAGTGTGATCATCGCCTGCGTTAGAGAATCATCAAGGAAGTGCTAGTCCAGTGGAAAGATACAACTCCAGTAGATTCCACTTGGGAACCAACTACCATTCTGTAGCAGTTTCCACATCTCAAGCCTTGAGGACAAGGCTGTATTTAAGGGGGCGGACATGTTAGGTTCCTAACCCGTACATAGGTAGAGCAATATATTTGGATGTAATAAAGGTCAATATTAATAAGGCCTTTCAATAAAATAGAATAAGGCGGATGTAAGAAGACCTAATAGAATCTTCTGCTTCTAGAAGGATCTTCCTCTAGATGCTTCTCTTGATAGATGTATTTAGTATAAATAAGGGTCGAGGGTATGAAAACCCTAGCTTGGAGATTATTGTAACAGAGCGTTGCTCGATTGGAGGTTTCCCCTTCGAAGAGGCCCGTGAACATTGATTTCTGAATCAAAGTGCTATTTTTGTTGTTGTTCTTATATCATTTTTGTGTTATTGTGGAGATTATGCTGGTTATATTACTGTTATTCTGCCATTTCTAGCATTTTATTTCTGTTCTGCATACTTTTTATATCTGGTATATTACAGTATCAAATAATCCAGAAGGTAGACAATTGTAAGACATAGTATCACAATTAGTAATAAAAGTGGTTTTGTGAATATTTTCCCCTTCTACCCTGATTTTATTGTAACCAAACAAACTATCAAGTAAGGGATCCAAATATGACTCTACAACCTGTTGTTGAAACATTTCCATACTAAGAGGATGGAAAGGGTTTCTTATAATTGCTTGCCTGAAAGTTTGAAGACTAATGAAGGTTCTAATATTATTAGTGCTCTTCAAAGCAGGTTCCCAATTGGAAACCCATTTAGGGTGGGCTAGAAAAAACATTTCAGTCCTTAAGAAAATCTTCAACTCTCCTCGAAAGGTTACCTTTAGTGCAGAGTTAACAAGTATTTGTTTTTGCCTAGCTGGTTTCATAGTATGTTGAACAAGACTTGGATCAAAACCATGAAGATCCATATTAAACCAAGAAAAAACATTTTTAAATCCACCATGTAACTCAACATACTTCATCTCTTCTTTATCAGAACCTTGGACATTTATTTTAACGTTCGATGAAGATCCAAGTGTCCTAATTTTCATGGAGATGGCTTCAACCACCTTAAGTTGTAACTCCTCTTCCTTTTCTTTCTTGCCTCCAACACTCAATGAAAATGAACTCTCAAGAGGAATCAAGCCCTCTGGAATTTTATTATTTTTTATGGATATAATTTCCTTGGGCTTAAGAGATTCATCTTGGATGATCGCACAAATTCTCTCATCATCAGGGAGGGCCTTCCAAGAACCTACATGGTCGGGAATATATGAATGATATAGAGGTTGAAAAGCACAATCAGGCATGTGAGGCAAAATTTTCTAATTAGGGGAGGCTACAAAGACAATTGGTCGATCAGCCATGGAATTCAACTCCTTCTTCACATGGGTGATGTTGAAATATAGAAGGTTCGAGACAAGTGCCCAAATAGTTTGGGAGTATTGTTCCATCAGCCTGTTTCTAGGAGAGCATATCTTGTGTATTATGTTCACAAAAATCTCAGAACTTCCAAAAACTGAAAGGTGACCACAACCAAGATTAAGGGCCTTCTCAATGCCTAATAATAAAGCTTCGAAATCAGTGACGTTATTCAAACAAGCAAGCTCTAACCTGTAGGACAGATTATGAATTTTTCCTATAGGAGAAACCAAGGTAATGCCAACCCCATTTCCTTCACTAGAGCATGAACCATCAAAGTGCATATGCCATAAATCACTATCTAAATCAATTATTTCCAAAGGAATATTATCCTCTTCAGCAAATATGGAATACACTCCTGGGTCTTATTCGATATAGTTTACGTTAGATTGCAAAACATTCTCTATGTAGGGTGAAATCCTTCCCTCTCTAAGGACTATGATATTCTTACCATTCTGAGGAATGGATAAATGTGTCTCATCGAGCGAAAGGTATCCACCTGTTAGGGCTTTCCAGTCTCTTCCTAAGATAATTGAATAATTTCTTACATGCATATCAATCACCTGAATGTTGAGGGTTGTCCTTATCTCAGGATGAGCGCATAAAACCAAGGTTACATCTTTAATCTCGCATATGGTTTTTTGTTGCATACTATTATAGGAAAGCATGCTTATGGTGTTTTCGTTTGTACAAGATATTCCTAGCTCTTCCATAATAATCTTTGACATGACACTTGGGCCTGAACCACCATTAATGAGGCAACAATGGGAGATTTTATCCATGATATTTATAGAAATATAAAAAGGGGGATTTTTTACAGGGTATCTAAATTTATGTACACCTACTTTATTTACAGAAGAATCCTCTTCTCTTACCTCTTCAGAAAGATTGGCCATAACAGAAGCCTTTCCTTCCATGAATTGTTTCAGATGCATATGTTGTTCAGGGACGAAAACCATGTCTAGGAGGGTTGCATCTACTTTGATGTTAGCCAATTGATTCAAGATATTGTATTTGGAAGAGGCAGGAGGAGGAGTGATTCCTTGACTCTTAGGAATTTTGGGAACCTAGGACGTAGTAGTAGTTGAGGATGAACTTGAGCTAGAAGAACTGCGAGGAGGGTCAAATTTTCCTTTTGGGGCATAGGATTTGTTCCTAGTATTGATGACCATGACATCTTCTGGCTCGAAAAAATCTAGGACAACAATAGTAGCTTTTGGTCTTTTACCAAAGATCTTGTCTCTGGCAGTCTTCTTTACCTCACACGTGGTTTCTTCATGGTGTTCCTTGCAAAAGTTACACCAACTCCTAGGCAGGATAAATTTGGGCTGAAAATTATTTTCAATTGGAATTCTAAAAGGAGGGGCAGAAGAGGATGAAGCTCCATGAGTGAGAGGGGAGACAGTACCTTTCCACTCAAAATCTATCATGTGGTTGTTCATATCTTGTACTAGTTGTAAGAGTGCGGACATATCTGTCTATCTAACTGATTCTCCCTGGGGTAGACCAGTTCGTTCAAGTTGTTCCTCATATTCTGAGCAAGTGTACAGGGCAGAACTGAGATTATCAATGGCCTTTTCCTCAAGCCTATGACGGTAGGAAGAAGGCAATGCATTGTAATAATGCATGAAAGCAGCTTGGTTTTGCGGGTGGATACGTTCGGGTATTTGATTGTACAACTTGGTGAAACAGAATTTGAAAGACTTGATAATATCACCATCTTTATAGGTGATGTTATTATATTCCCTTAACTTCTCGGCAGGTCTTTTGGATTGCCCATAAGTGGATCAGAACCAATAGATTAACTCCTCCCAAGTAGACAAGATCTTAGGAGGAATGTCAAAGAAATCAACCACAACCTTTCCTTCCAAGGAATTGACAAACAAGCGCATGCAAGTGTCATTGTCGTTAGCCCCTATGTTATGACAAGCATTAGAAAATGCCACTAGGTGTTCGTTAGCACTGACAGTGTTATTTCCTGAAAACCTAGGCAAGTGCTCTTTAAACTTCGAAAGTGGTCGAGTAGCGGATGCTAAGTTAAGAGGAGAAGACACATGCCATGGTGTGGTTGTGGCATCCTCTTCGAACTGAAAAAGCCCATACTTTTTAATGACTTTGGTGGGGTTTGTAGTATATTGGATAGGGATATGGTGGTTGTACAAGCTACCAATCATCAATGACGATGAATATTGGGAAGACGGATCACTTCTAGTGCCACCAAAGCCACCACTAGATGCCATCTCATGGATGATAGATGAGGGAAAGAAAGATGAGCTGGATGAATAAGATAAAGTTCTCCTTAGAGAACTTTGTTGGGAAGACAACACAATGTTTCTTCTTCCTATTTCAGCAATAGGATTGATTTTAGGTGACAAGCCTCTTCTTCTTCTAGAAGCACGAGAATCTAAGGACATGAAAGAAAGGCCAAAACTGAAGAAACAAAAGGTTGTTGCTGATTTCTAGGGTGCATACGTCTAGCTTCCAATTGTTCTTGAACACTAATATCTCTTTCAATTGCTGCCCAAGAACGGTTAAGCTCAGCACGAGTCCTAGTAGTGTCTAAAATAGTATAAAACAGGTTTAAAGCAATGTTGGTCTGGTCTTGGAGACCGGGCTCAAGATTGGGTTGTCTTGCAACAGGAACAGTCATGAATAGCAAAACAATCAAAGAAATAAAAACAGAAAAAGAAAGATGTATCAATTAAAATCAAGTATAAAAATTAATCGGAGAGATATCGAAGATCTCCCTAGTATGGTCGCTAAATAAATATTGAGGAAAATATATGAATGAATCTTACTCAAGCATTTTCAGACTTTACTTGGCTAGAGTAAAGTAGAAGGGAATATCACCCTATGTTTATAGCCAACAAAAATAATATCCTAACTCACAAGTATTAATTACAAGTGCTTAGGCTAGTCTTTTATCAACAAAAAGCTTGTTTGAAATTCACTTTTTATGTATTTTTCTGAATATATCAGTTGTTGAAATAAATGTAAGAATAGAAGTAAATACACCAAGATGATAATCAAGACAATTGAGACATAAAGAAATCCTTTATTTCATTCCAATTAACCAAAGAGTCATTTTCTTTACAAAATCTCATACAAAAATCTTGGACCAAAGTCAAACTTAGACATCCCTGATGGAACATACAAAAGGACCTCTGACAAAAAACCAAAAATGAACTCTAAAAGATGGATCATCTTGCCACAGATTGTTGCCCACTCGACTCTGCACAATAGCCTTTGTCAGTCATGAAAACTAATTCACAAACAGACAAGTCTACACAGACTATCAAAGATAGATCAACACCTCTGAAGAACAAGTGTCTGAATGATTTGATTCAGCCCTAAATATTGTTGTCTACAATAAGACCCTGCTATCATAAAAGAAAATTAGGTTGTGATGAATATATGAATGAATGAAAACTGAATTATCTCAACATAAACTCAAAGAGAAATCCTTAGCATGTTTTTGCTTCTATCCTCCTCTTGTTCCTCCCTCTTCTTTTTCTTTTAACAAATTATAATTGGTTGAAGTAGTTGAACCAACTCATTAGTTAATCTAACTAAAGACTCAAGTAACTTTAGTTAGGGGGGAAAGTAATAATCATAATAGGGTCATAAATAAAGAATAACTAGTAGGTGGGCCCCCTTGTGACTCCTTTTAGTTCATAACAATCATAATATAACCATTAGTCAAGCAAACACACCTCCTTGTGCCTCCCCTCAACATATTTACTTTTGGTAATTTTAGCTCATGAAATTTGAAAATATTTCAAAATAAAACTCATATATCCAAAATAAAACATGTTGTCCAAAATCCATGAAATCAACTGTCATAAAACAATAAATAACAAAAAATTCAAAATCCATATTTTCCAGTCTGTGATGAAACCCTTCCTTGATTGTTGTTGTCACCTCTTGATTTTCTTAAATTTTCCTTAGGCTGGGCAGAGCATTTAGGCTTTATCTCACTAATCATGTGGGAGCAATCATCCCACAAATGCATTTGGGAGGGAACAGATTTATCAGAGCCATTAGAGGGTGAGGAAGGGGCAGCAATGGCTTTTCCTTTATCAAATGCATGGTGGGATTTAGGCCTCAATCTCTTGCTGGCATGGGAGGATTGCACTGGCAAGTGGTTAGGGGTATCTTGGAAAATGGGGTTCAAAGGTGGAGGAGTAGGCAAAGTCAAGTTGGGCCAGCCACGATGTTGGGAGACGGTCAGGTGGACAATCTCTTGCCACCCATCATTTTCAGGGACCTCGGGCTATAAAGAGACATGAGGAGGTACAAGGATATTGGGTGCTTGTGGGTCTTGGAAAGGAGGCCTTTCAGGCCTAGGTCAGACTATTCCCTGCCCAATCCAATCAAAGAATCCTGCATGAAACATTTTTCCAAGATCTTTTGAATCAACATCAAAATGTATAGAGAACCTGGGCCTTCTTGGAACTCGGTTCCAGTTACCTCTACCTCTGTTTCCTCAGCCATGGCTTCCTCGACTAAAAAAACTCATCCTACATTTTTAATCGATTAGGAAATAGTCTTTTAAATAGCCATGCATGAGAACACTTAAAAATTCGAAATAGATTTGGCTCAGAATGTATCAGGCTCATGCAATCCAATCCATACAAATTGTTTTAATGTTAATCAATGAGCAGGGGGGTGAAAACATTGTTCTGGGACAGGTGAGGGGTTTGTATTGAGTGAAAATATGATATAATGAAAGGGGAAAAAATGGTCACTGCTCAATGAAAACAACAATCAACTATAATTCAACCCAAATAAAACCTTAATGCAATCTACTCAAGACACTTCCACTTCATCCACTTAACACAAAAATTCTCTTGGCTGTAATCAATATCAGAACAGGGAGTGAAAAAATGAATATGGGATATGTGAAGGGTTTGTAATTAGCGGAAAGTGAGATAATGAGAGGGGAAGATAACGTTTACTATTCATTTAATTAATCAAGCGATCCATAAAATATTATGTAGTAAGAAAATATGCATCAACCAACAATCATATGACCGAGTAACAATCCCTGTACATTATTTAGCTTATTGTCCAATAATCAAATATTCAACACAGGGTTATTACAAAACAATAAGCATTCCACATAACTTATAATAGGTTCCATTCCCTTCATTCATCCACTCTGTATTTTATAACAATTCACGAACAATTCTCATTTTCAATCTGTAATCATTTATATCCACCACTGCCATGTATTTCTTCAATCCACAACTATGTTTAAACATCATATTTCCAAACTAAAATTGAAGTTACTATTTCTTCAATAGAGCTCATCAAAAAATAGAATGGTATTCATTCACATATATATGTAGTGACCAAAATAATCAAAAACCCCACATGCCACACCTGAAATGAAAATTAACTATACAACCAAGAGCCACCATTTAGACACATGCTATGCAGGAGTAAATTTCCAAGGCAATGTAGTTATGCCCTTGTAAAAACAAATAGTTCAATGTGGCTTAAAAACTGAGCCACCTACCCAACACAATTTTTATAATAGTGGCCAATTGCAATAGATAACACGCTTAAAACATAGTGGGTATCACTGAGCATGAAAACAAGTCATCCATACTACACACAATGTGCAACTGAGAAAATCCCACAGTGTAACATTTCCAATAATCACACAGCAATATCGTGTTGCACTATTGATTTAGTCACCCGTGATTGACTAGGCTGCGCATACTCAGGCTTATTCAACCAACAACAGAAAGATGTAGTAGATATATCTAGTCCAATAATTTACTTTATAAAACATCATCTACAGGACGTGACATGTGTGAACAACACCAAGCACTTGTAACCAATGCCAGCCATTATCCAAAACATCATAAGTGCAAATACTAACGACTACATAACTATCAACAATTCCCAATGTGGTAGGAAATCAATCAACCGAACAAGTTGTAGCAGCTATGCATAACCACGCATCCAATCGAGTCAGGGTAGAGGCTATTCTAATAAAAATACTGAGTATTAATATGAGGAGAGTGATTGCGTTCTGTGAAAACACAATTGGCAATGAAGGTTTATCCCCATTACCACATAACAGTAACCGAGTGCCAAATTATCAAGACTGTTACATAACCAACTGGATGGGTCTGTACTCAAGATGGTCATCGATATACGACCATCCAACACACAAGTGGTAAACCCTATAGGCCAAGCTAACGCTCCATGTCCCCTTTGGACTTGTAGATTAATGGTTCGCATTGTAACTAACACAAGACAGCTAGAGCCAACTTCTTTTAATGGTGACAACCCTGATACCAGCAACGCATGCACAGAAGGTACCACAAATTACTCACGAGTATATGTCAAGTCTGAGAAAGGAGGGTTATCACAGAGGAGTGAGGTTCAAACCCGATCAACAGAAAAACTTAACGCACACAAGGTGTAACCCTTGTGGTTCTTAAAGAAACCCTAGAATCGAGGTGATGGCGAGGCCGAGCAAGAACAAAAAATCCATTTCATGGCTTTTGGTGGGGGAAACGACCATTTCTCAAAACACCATACAGTGATGAAGAATGTATTCAACCGTTAAACCCATAAAAAAAATAGAGACTAGACAAGTGATGCACATGTGTGGGGATGGCCGGCCAAGAAACTCAACAACAAAAGAATCCCACCAAATCCAGTAGTAACAGAGAGTTATCACCAAGAGGACTGATAACTTTTACAACTCAAAATTTAGTAAGAACCATCCATTTTTCATTTACAAGCCAAAATTTGACACAGTTGCAACACTCAGGACAAACACAAACCCATACATCTAAGTCGGTAATCATTTCATAACCAGAGTGAAGTCAATGGCCAAAGAAAAAACATACCTATTAATCAAAAGTCCTTAAGATGAGAGGTGGTCGAACAGTTCCACCCTCCTATAATTCTGGAGCATAACCAAAGCAACAAGATCGAACAATAGTCATTTAGGGTGGCGGCCAATGGGAAGGGTAAAGGTGACATGCAGTAAATACATGTATCCTCCAACCACATTACATTTACTTGTCAGTACACGCCAACAAGCCCTTCATTAAAACCATTAATTTAAAATATGTGTTGGAATCCACATCAATCTGTTGCTAATTGCGCCATCCACTTCATATGCCCATTTCTAACTCAACCATATTGCATGTCAACTATACAATCAAAGAGATCATGTATAGAATCATTACAAATAGCACGATCAACATCAACCTGTACCATAGCGTAATCACCATGCATATAGGCTATATAACTCAAATAAATCGCAAAGCCATTAACTTCCATGCACCACCAATGTTCATGACATATGTATATCGGCTACCAATTCCATTAGTCAATGCATAACCATTACATTATCACCTTACCAAATGCGCCACCAACATTTCAACCATATGCATATTAGAATATAATTCAACACAATTTCATAGCCATTTTCTTGTTAGCTAGGCTTCAACAACAATCAACAAGTATTTCCATTCATATGGTATTGCAAAACTAGATCCATTTTCTTGCATGTGTTATAGTATTTTGCCTTTCTCTAATTGCCTTTCATATAATTTCACTAACATGTTTGTTGTGCAGGTGCGAGAAGATGTTGTGGGGTTTTCCTACCCTACGGACTAATAAGCTAGGGCTCTAAGCTTATACGCAGATCATGACCCTTCAGATTTAACCTTTAACCTTCTACCCAAAATCTCAACCCCTTTTCTCAGACAAGCACAGGAAGAATGAACTAACCTTTTTTACCGAAGGTCGAAGTAGATCCTCCGTTGAGTTGTTGTCTCCTTGCTACTGCTGCTCCTTCCACAAAGCTTTCCTGCAAACGAGACAAAAACATACATGCATGCTACTGATCTACTAGGGGGTTAGAGATAAAACATAAATCAGATAACATAGATGAGATTCATGTATTTC
>ML812129.1:90763-117093 GCA_009831015.1 Picea engelmannii
AGAATATATATAGGTTGACCTCGCAAATGACGAGGGTTTTTATAAGGATGTTGTCATTACATTTGTTTTGAAATTTTTTGGAATGAGTGAAATGAAAAGGAAAAAAGAAGATTGACCATCCCCTACTTGCATAAAGCAATTTAAAGCATGTTGGGTCAAAAGAATAAAAGTTTTAAAAGAAATAACGGTCGATGTGGACACTTTAAGTGTCAAAAATGGGGAATCATATTTAAAGTTAATTGAATTAGATTTATTAGGAACTATCGGGGAAGTCCAAGATAAAAAACTAATTTTAAACTCTATGCTTATGACAAGGGAGAAATTTCAAGAACACTTAGAGATAATGAGAGGTGTATCAACAGAAAATTTTAATAGTATGAACAAGTACATGAAAAACGAAGTTGAAAGTTGGCTTGTAAGTTATGCTAATAAAAATGAAGATATCAAATACATGCTTCACCAACTTTAATTTGACTTAAGGGAATTCAAAGGTACATTATTTGATATCAAAATTAGACATGAAATAATTGTCCCACCCACAAGAGAATATATCGAAAATTGGTTAAAAAAAGATTAATCAAGATAACCAAAGAAGATTAGGTAGAGGCGGTTGGTATCGGTATGAAATTGCAACCAAAGACAATACAAAAGGAGCATAGGCAAGCAAATAAAGGATAGAGAGCATCATCGCAGTGAGTTATACTCATCACATTCTTTTCTCTTCACATTCATAAGTCATCCAGTTTTTTCTTATTTGTTCCCAAGAAAAACAAAACATATTTATGATCGCTTTATTTTGGTCTTCTCTTCAGTTTCATCCTTGTTCTTTTTCTTTCATTTTGTGGTCCACCAGCATCCAATCTCAGTTCAACTTTGGACGAATGCATTTTATTTTTTAAGACTATCAAAGACTATATTATTTTTTTTGAAAAAATCTGAGAGAACTATTATGGGGATAAACTTTAATGATATCTTTGAACTCTGAGTTTTGAGTAGAAGATATTTAAAGTTTACTTATCATATTTTGTTTTATTTTGAATGTAAAAACTCTTTTAAATTTCTGTCATATGTGGGCCTTCGTCTTTATTTCCTTGAATGTGATAAAAAAAATTGAATATTGTGATGGATGTGAGAATTATTTATCTTTTCTATAACCATTATATATTTTCCATATAATACTTTCTTCAAATACTATACTTTTATGAGTGAATATTCCTAGTCATTTTATTAGGAATTCTTTGTGAATGTATATTATTTTAATTAGCAATAACTTTACATTTTGTTGAGCAATAAAGATTGGGGTTTTCTATTTAGTATTCTCCCATTATCATATTACAGTTTTAATGTATTCAAGATTTATCTTTAAGAAAATACAGAGTACCACCTCTATAAAAATGCAGAGGGATATTTATATTCTCATGAGGTTGTTGTTTGGACCTTAACTAATCTAAACATCAACAAACCCCAACACTCAGATGTGATCATGAATCTCTTCTCTACCTCATTGGTAGCGGAAGCTAGGGCATGGTATGACAACCTCCCAAGAAAGAGTACAAAAATTTGGAAGGACCTTGAGAGTGATTTCATAAGGAGATGGGGTGATAGGAAGGATCAAGCTTTCCTTTTCTCTTAGTTTGATAAGCTCCAGAAATATCAAGAAGAGTATGTGACATAGTTCAATGCAAGGTTTGATGCCTTGATAGAAGAATTTATTCTCAACCTTAGACTCATATAAGGACTTACTTTATTCCAATACCCGAATGCTTTACAAGGGGAATTTTAGTTCTTGTTGAGGGATAAGTTCCCTAAAACCCTCAAGGAGGCACAAGATTTCACCTCCCATATAGAAATCAATCTAAACTCATACAAGTTTGATGTCCCTCCCATGGAAAGTGACCTTGAAAAAAATATTACAAACCTTATGCAATCCCATAAGGCCCCCGTGGATAAAGTAAATTCCCTAGATGGAAGATATTCCCTTTATCAATAAGACATGAGTGATATTGCATGGGTGGATACCTCTAATAAAGAACTGAATCTTTTCACTAAGAAAAGGTGGCACATCGAGAGTGTGAATATTTCTAGAGAAACCAAAATACAACTCCAAGCACTTGTGAGTGAGGATTTGGAAGAGGAATATGAATCCCTTGACGAGTAGACTAGATTTTCTACGCCAACAATCCCTGAAGGAGATAGAGATGAGTTCGAAATTTCCATCCCTAATGACCTTCCATCCTTGTTAAGTCCTAATGAATAACATTCAAAAGGAAAATATGACAACCCCATACCTTCATATGACCCTAACACTGAAGAATCTCAATATGAAGAGGATTTTCCTATAGTGATCCATGCTAAGAACACTGGTAGAAAAAAATGGAAAGCAAGCACCCTTCTTCATTTCTCTCCTGATGAACGAGTTCACCCTCTATAATTGCATGTTAGAGTCAGGTGCCTCCATGAATATTGTGCCTTTAAAAGTGATGCAGCAACGTGTCCTTGATATCTCACAACCTTACCAAAATGTATGTGGAGTGGAATCTAAACCTATCATAGTGTGTGGCCTTATTAAAGATGTTAGGGTTAGCTTGGTCACCTTTCCTTACATTTCCCTTGTAATGAATGTTGTAGTAATTGATATACTTGATGTTTGGGGAATGTTATTATCCAGAGAGTGGGCACAAACCTTAGGAGGTAACCTTCAAATACAATTATCATATTCTACCATCCCTCACCCTGAAGGTGGTTTCATCACCCTCTATAGAGAACCTATCATTAGATACCAGGTTGAGTCCCCAAAGGGACCGATGGATAAAGTGTTTTACTCAGATGAAAAAATGGGGAATTTCTATTCCATTGACCCTACACTCCAGGTTGAGAAGTTTCAATATGCTAATGGAATGTGGACTTTGGAATTGAATGGTGCTCCTTCTAGCTCTGCTTCAGGACCTGGGATTGTCCTCACATCCCCCTCTAGGGAGGCCACCTATTTCTCATATAGAATTGAGTACGATTGTACAAAAAATGTTGTTGAATACGAAGCTTTGATCATAGGACTCAACCTAGCATTGGATAGGAATATAAGGTGCTTGAAGGTCATAGGATATTCTGATCTAATTGTTTCCCAAGTAAATTAAAGTTTTCTACAAAAAAAGAAATATTGAGGAGATAATAAGGATTCAGTGAATGACACCATAAAACTTTTTTATAAAGTCCTTTGAGACTTGTGCAAAATGGAGGTAGTTTTTAGACCATCAGTCCTTAATAACCTTGATCATTGGCAAGTCTTTGATGATGATGCCCAGATACTCAGATTTCTGCAAGGTATTAAAGAGTTCTCTGACTCCCAAGTGAATTTCCTAGAAAACTCCATGAACTTAGAATTTATTGACTTTCCTAACAACAACCTTCCAAAGGGATGTGTCCCATTAGAGAAAATGTTTGAAATACATGACCTATATAAGGGAAAACCTGTAGTAGATCAATCTGAAAAGGTTTTGGAGTTTAACATAGGCTCAAAAATCAAACCAAGAATGATAAAAATCGGGAAGGGAACCACTAAGGTTGAGACAGATGGTATACTAGACATGATTCGCTAGTTTAAGGACATATTATATTGGACTTATGATGACCTAAAATCATGTCTCTGAGGTGTAGGAAAGTTGGTGACGGAGTGTACTATTAAGGCGCTCCTTGATGTTAAGTCACTGGTTCGAAACCTGCGGGGACAAAAAATCTAGCCATGTTAAGGGTTGGTGTGGCTCAGGCCAGGTGCGATCCCCAGGGGATTTTTATGGCTTAGATGCCCATGACTAGCGATTTCTTAGCCATAGGTTAGTCCCACATGTCATGGAAAAACTAACAAACAAAAAAAATGATGATCTGAAATCATATAGGAGCGATTTTATTCAACATTCCATCCCTCTCGTAGAAGGAGCCAAACTATTCAGACATAAGCTAAGACATATTAACCCTAATCAAGTGCCCCCAATTTAGAAAGAGATACAAAGATTTTTGATGTTGGGATTATAGTTTCGATCATGTACCCCTCTTGGATGTCTAACCTAGTGGTGGTATGAAAGAATAATGGAGACATTAAACTATGTGTTGACTTTAGGAACCTTAATCAATTTTCATTGAAGGATAACTACCCTCTCCCAAACATGGAACATCTATTATAGAGATTCATTGGTGTTTGGATGATGTTTATGTTACATGGTTTTTCTAGCTATAACTAGGTTTTGGTAAAGAGGGAGGATCAACTTAAGACTGCATTAAGAACCCCTTGGGGAACCTTCATGTACTTGAAGATGCCTTTCGGTCTCATGAACATTGGATCTACTTTCCAAGGAAAATGAAATTTTCCTTCAGGGATCTGATAACGAAGATCATAGAGATATACCAAGATGATTTGAATTATCTAAGGAAAGGAATGCACATATCTCATAGCTTAGGATGATATTTGAACATGGTAGAAAATACGGCATCTCCCTCAACCTTAAGAAGTCAAAACTTGGTATCAATAAGGGAAATTTTCTAGGACACGTGGTATTAGAAGAAGGTATCTCCATTGATTTTGAAAGGGTTGATTCTATCAAGAACATACGAACACCTACTAACAAGAAATACTTGCAATCATTCTTTGGCAAGATCAACTTCAGAAGACATTTCATACTGAACTTTGCTGAAAAGGTTAAGCCCATGAACGCTTTGTTGAGGAAATATGTTTCTTTCAGATGAGATAATGATAGCCTAAGATCCTTTGAATAAATTAAGAAATCAATCACTAAGGCACTTATCTTGGTTAGCTATAACTACTCTCATGACTTCATGATTTTCTCATCTTCCTCTCAAGACACCATAGTCAGGGTGTTACTGCAAAATAATAAGGATGACTATGAGCAACCCATCACCTTCATGAAAAAAAGCCTTAGGGACACTAATCTAGATTTTTAAATGGAAAAAAAATGAAATAAAGGGTTATAACAAAAATACAAAGATACAATAGCCCCCGGGGGGCAGCTCAATTGGCAAGTGTCGTGATATGGCGTGTTATGTTCGATGAGGTTCCAAGTTCAAATCCCCCCGACTTACCCGTGCCTATGGAAGGGGCATACGTATGGCACCTGGAGGTTATAGTGGTAGCGGTCGGAATCGACCCCGTGTCACGAGAGTACGAGACTGGCCCAGTTGCCGATTCCGCCAGTCATAAAAAAAAAATACAAAGATACAATGAAACTTGAATCCTATTAATAAGTGAAATGTGTTGAACTATAAAACAAATGCAAAATGAAACAAACTCGCTCGAATGGTGGTAGTTTATGTCTAAGAAGAGATGTGATGGCTAAGCGCATTCACCAGAGAACATCACATTATCATAAATAAGCAATGTGGAAACCATAAACATCCAAAAATATAACCCTAGGAGATGAAATGCCAAAAGGCTTGTGGGCCCCGATGGGGTTAGTTGGAACGCCAACTTCCCGGGGTCATAAATTTTGCATATGATCTTTGTTTGGCATGCTTGATAGCTCGTTGGAAAGGTCTAGTCGATAAGTACAAATTTTGGTCGACCTAGGATATCATTCAACTATCATTTTTGGCATAGATGATTTTAGGGGCTAAATTTTGCTCATGGGCTAATTTTCCATGGTTTTTCCAAAAACGAGATTCGCTATTTTAAAAATGATTCACCCAAATTCTATAGGATAAAATTATTTTACCTTAAAAATCGCCAAAAATTTATAAAAACTATATAAAATCCTTAGAAATTTGAATATTTTTACAAAAATATCGCCAAAAATTTATAGTTGGCATATGAAGGATTAGTAAGATTCGCCAAGGTTTCTATATTTTAAAATAAATTTCCATCCTTAAAATCATCCTTGATTTTTGGGTTCCCATTCCCAGAAAAAATTATTTAGGGCCTCAAAATGACCCTAGAAGTTCAGGACCCAAAAACGTGTAGAAAAACTACCAAAATGGAAAATTATGCTTTGATCCAGTGGAATAGGTGGGTGGCCACTGATATCCACCTGGATAAATCCTCCCCCTTGGGAAGAAATTATCTCCATTGCATTGAGTGCTCCCATCAAATGGGGAAACTTCTATTGAACTTGGTCCTCGGTGAGCCACTTACCTTGGTGTAGGAGTTGCCCTACTTTGACAACCTGATAAAGTTGGATCCTCTATTGGAGAGTTCCCTTAACTTCTATTTACATGATCTGATAAATGGTTTCATATTCCATACAGTCAATGTTGAGCTTTGTCAGTGTCAACTTCTCTGTTATCTCTGATGTGTCCAATAATGTTGGAAAGTATGGTTGAAGGAGGTCCACATTGAACATTGGGTGCAAGCCAAGGAAGGGAGGAATACTTATCTCAAAATCACCCACAACCTTGGTTATTGTTTAAGGACCATAGCGAATTGGATGAATATTCTGATGAGGTCCTATAAGGGGCTCCTTTTGTAAATGTAACTAAACTTTGTCTCCCACCTTAAACTCATGTGGTACCTGATGTTGATCATGGAACTGCTTGTACTTAGCATTAGCTTTTTGAAAAATATCATGGACCTTTTGGTGGATGTACTGAATCCATTCAATAAACTTGGTGTCTTTTCCAGCCTCAGACTGAACATGGGAATATTCTTCCTATGTGGTCGCAAGGGGTAGTGAGATATCAATGGGACCCAATGGTTGAAATCCCTACCCCACCTGAAAGGGGTTGTGTTCGGTTGAGATATGGATAGCTCTATTGTAGATATGCTAAGAAATGGGGAGACTCTCATCCCATGTGCATGGATTCTTGGATTTGTACATGTGCAAGATATGAACGATCATCATATTGACGACAAGATCAAACTATCCAACAATGACCATAGGCTTGACAAAAATGTGCTTAGGAACTTTTTGTCTTGATCTGAGATGATGGTCTATGGTATCCCAAAATGTACCCACACACATTCGAAGAAGAGATTGGCAGTGGCCTTTGCTATGATACTCTTCTTGCAAGATGCCATAATGGCCATCTTAAAAAATTCATCAACCACCACAAAAACGCAATCATTTCCCTGTTTGGTTGAAGGAAGGCCAGACATGTAGTCCATCGATATGGATTCCTAGGGCATGTCGAAAGTAGGAAGATGGGTGTACAAGCCTTGTTTCTTAATGGTTAGTTTGGTAATAGAATAGGTAGTGAAAGACCGAATGTAATTTTCGACTTATCGTTGACGTTTCGGCTAATAGAAATACTTCTGCAACACTACCATTGTCTTTTCCACACCAAAATGTCATGCCATCTGAATATAGTGAGCTTCCCAAATCAACTTTGCCCGCTCACTTGAAGGAACACAGAGATGGCCTAGATGGAATAATAGTCCATCATGAAGATGAATTTCAGTGAAGGGAGTGCCTACATCCAACATCTGGTAAGTGGTAGAAAATTCATGATTGCTCTCATAGTGTTGGGGTCACCCGAAGGCCTCATGTTTGCAAGAGTGGAGCATTGTGGTTAATTCTGCAAATGGAGATCGACTGAGGTAGTCAACAATGCGATTAATGATCCCTATCTTATATTTGATGTTGAGATGAAACTGTTGCAAGTATGTGGACCAATTTTGATGGTGGTTGTTCTATAATTTTCCTTGTGTCTACGTGAACTACATAGGATTGTGATCAATGTGGATGATTGTCTCCTTCCCGAGCATGTAATGCTTCCATTGGTAGCAAAATTGTACAATGGAATGAAATTATTTGTCATAAGTGGCATACTTGTGGATGACATATAATAGAGTCTCATAATCTGAGGCATCTATCTCAATCTCAAAAGGTTGTTGTAGATCGAGTAATGAGAGCATAGGGGTTGATCACAAGTGATGTTTCAAATCATTGAATTTTTTCTGTTGCGAATATCCCCACATGAAATTTTCTTTTCCACTGCCCTTGGTCACTTGGCCGAGGGCCCATGTGATATGGGAGAATCCCAACATGAACCTACGATAGAAATTGGCAAGTCCCAAGAAAATATGGAGCTTGGTTAGTGTGGTTAGGGTTGGCTAGTCACGAATGACTCGGATCTTGGTTGGATCCACGTGCACACCATGATCATAAATAATATATCCTAGGCATTAGACCTTGTTCATGTCGAAGGAGCATTTTTCCAATTTAGCATATAGCTTGTGTTGTCGCAGACTGTGAAGGACCTAGTGAATATGTTGCAAGTGTTAATCCCAACTCTTGCTGAAGATGAGGATATCATCTAGATATACCACCACAAAAGAATTGGTGAAAGGGCATAAGATATCATCCATCAACCTCATGAAAGTGGCTAGGGAATTCGTCAAACCAAAGGGCATGACCAGCCATTCAAAAATACCTTCTTTGGTCTTGAAAGCAGTCTTCCATACATCAATCTTTTATATTGGGACCTGGTGGTAGCTAGACTTCAATTCAATCTTACTGAAGTACTTGGCTCCCTTGAGTTGGTCAATAAGGTCATCAATTTGGGGAATTGGGTACTGGCTCTTGACTGTGATTTTTTTTAGGGCCCTATCATCAATGCAGAGTCGCCAGGTCTCGTCTTTCTTCTACATGAGTACAATTAGGCTTCCATAGGGTGAGGATCTTGGTCAGATGTGCCCCTTTTCGATCAGCTCTTGGATTTGGTTCTTGATTTAATCATTTTCCATAAGAGAGTGATGATATACATGCTCATTGGGTAGAGTTGTGCCAAGGGTGAGATCAATTGAAATCTTGACCTAACAGTGAAGAGTTACCCTAGTGGGTGAGGATAATATGTCTTTGTATTCCTCCACAACCTATCCACTTACTTTTGTTGCATGGATAGGCCATGGACATGACCACTACCTTATATTCACTTTGAGAGGGAATCATAAAGAAGAAAAATTTCCCAGTTTATGATATGACCTTCTTGCATTGCTTAGCAGAGATCAAAGTAATGGTGGAGCTATATATGGTATCCTATACAATTGTTTTCCAAAAGTAATAATAACAATGTGAGGTCTAGAATCATATACAACATGAAGTTTCCACAAGTAAGGTTGTCCTTAAAGAACATCGCAAACTTCAAGGGGGGAAATATCACACAATACCTCATCCTTGAAGGGCTTGATTCCATAGGGCAGGCGACATTGTTGGTTGACGCGAAGATCTCTCCCTTGGTGGAGCCACCCAATGGTTGAAGGCTGTAGATGTGGTGTTGTTGACAGGTCCAACCACTTGGTGACTTTTTCTAAGATGAGATTCTTTTGAATTCCATTATTGAAAATGAAGTACACCAAAGCACCCTTCACCCACATCTACGAGTGGAAAATCTACTCACCTTCCTATGGTTCTTCAGGTTCACTTGGTTGGACCTTGGTAGTAGGAATGATGGCATTGGGTTCCACATCAATGATCTTCTTCCCCTTCTCTAGTTCTGATTTTGAGTCGGAACCCACATCTGAATCGAAGTATTTCAAATCGACCACCAATGATTTATTTGAACGACAATCATCAGTGTTATGCCAGGGGATTTTATGGAATTCACACCACTTTCCAGTGTCTTTCTTTATCTTCCCATTACCCTTCTTTATTTGCATCTTGGACTGGTTGTCCTGTGATGGTCCATCCTTTCTCTATCCTTTGTTCTACATGTTGGGGTTGTATTTTCCCTACTTCTACTATGAGGAATTTACAGATCCAAACTCTTGCTTCTTCTATTTAAATTTATGCTTGATTTTGACGGCATATCGATAAGCCACACCCAGTGATGAGATGTTCAGAAAATCCATTTCTATTGGTATGTGTCGATGCAAACCATTGCCGTACTTGAGCACCAGGTGTCATTCAGAGTCTTTGATACCCATCTTGGTGTGCAAGGTATGGAAGAAATTTGTGAACTCTGGCACTGTTTGGTCCCTTTCCTGCCACATCATGGTCCATTTTGTATACTGGTCATCGTAGCTTCCAACATGGTAATATTTTTCCTTAATAGCATCCCTAAAAGAACCCCAAGTGGGTACGACTACAAACATTATGGATTCCTTTGTGGCCTTTTTCTCACATTAAGTTTCCCACCAATCCTTGACATGGGGGACAGCCTTAAGGAGCACAAAGGTGATCTTTTCTCTATCAGAAAAATTATGGACAAAAAAATACCCTTCGAGAAGATTCAACCATTTATCTAGAGCATTTGCATCTATATGACCTTCAAATACATGAATATCAAAACTAACGTTTACCTTGAAGGGGCCAGCTCCTCCAAAGTAGTTTCTTGACGAAGATGTGTCAGTTTTTGGTATTCGTCGAAGGATCTGGGAAAAATTATCCATCATCTTGTTCCATTATTGCATGAGGGCTTCCTTGAGCAATAGTTTAATAGGATATCCTGCTCCATTGTCTATCTTTTATTCCTCCATGGGAGGCCCTCGGGGTCAGCGAGGATGGTCCTGCAAAGGCTCAAATAGTTCGAGTCCAAACTCCTTATACCCTGACCTCATCGAGGACATTCACAGAGAAAGAGAAGACTTTTCTGATACCACTGATTCAGATTTATAAATTGAATGAAATGAAATACAGAGTTATAAAAAAAACACAAAGATACAATGAAACTTAACTTCTATTAATAAGTGAAATGTGTTGAACTGTAAAAAATGAAGAATGAAACAAACTCGCCTGAATAGCGGTAGTTGATATTTGAGAAGAGATGTGATGGCTATGTGCATTCGCTAGAGCGCATTAAAATAAGGTAAAAAGGCCTTTTTATCATAAATAAGCAATGAAGAAACCCTAAACATCCAAAAACCTAACCCTAGGAGATGAAATGCCAAAAGGATTGTGGGCCCCAATGGGGTTAGTTGGTATGCCAACTTACCGAGGTTGTAAATTTTTCATATGATCTTTGTTTGGCATGATCGATATCTTGTTGGAAAGGTCTAGCTGAGAAGTACACATTCTACTTGGATAAAATCTAAAATCTATGAAGTATTGTTTGACCCAAGATGGCCTAGGTTGGAATAACCCTGATGAAATTATCCTTAGATGTGTGAACAAGGATGAAGCTAATCGATTAATTAAGGAACTCCATTCAAGATATTTCAGTGGTCACTTTGATTCCAGTGCCACCCCCCATAAGATATTAAGAGATGGATATTATTGGCCTGTGTTATTCAATGATACCCATCGTTATGTTAGGTCTTGCTAGCCTTGTTAATTTTTCACAAGAAAACAATGACTCCTTTCATTACCTTTGAAACCATTTGTTGTTGAAGCTCAGTTTCAATAGTGGGGTTTAGACTTCATTGGTGAATTAAGGACAACTGTAACAATGGATATCATTGGGTTTTGACTACTACAAACTATTTCACTAGGTGGGAAGAGCCCATCCTAATGAAAAAGTCAATTGAGGAAGTCATTATGAGTTTTCTTGAGGATAAGATAATAACAAGATTCGGTGCCCCTACCAAGATCACTAACGAAAATGCTAAGGCCTTTATCTCCCTTACTTTGGCAGAATTTTGTTTCAAGTATGGGATTGTTTTGTCTCACTCTTCCAACTACTATCCCCAAGGAAATGGACTAGCATAATCAAGTAACAAGAATCTGATGAATATTGTCAAGAAGAATATAGGAGAAAACAAGAAGGCTTGGGATAGTAAGATCAAGTACGCTCTATGGGAAAATGTATCACAACCAAGACTTCCATAGGAAATACCTCATTTAAGGTAGTATACGTATTGGAAGCCAAAATACCCATCAACATCCAGATTCCTACCCTTCGATTCACACAACAATACATGACTGATAATGAGGCTTTACAAGGAAGAATTTACTAATTGATAGAATTGGACGAATCTAGGAGGGTTGCTTTGGATGAAATGGTGTGTAACCAAGAGAAGATTAAGGAAATGTTTGATAACAAATAAAGACAAAGGAATTTTAAAGAAGGATATTGAGTTCTAGTGTGGGACAAGAGGAAGTAGAAGCCAAGGGTGCATAAGAAGTTT
The DNA here is from genome assembly GCA_009831015.1 of Picea engelmannii. NCBI lineage: Eukaryota > Viridiplantae > Streptophyta > Pinopsida > Pinales > Pinaceae > Picea > Picea engelmannii. The sequence goes on from ML812129.1 coordinate 102,768, forward strand.
GATAGTTTATGTACTGGACCCTACTGAATTGTGAGAGAAGTTGGTGTCAAATCATTTAACTTATCTACACTTGAAGGGGAGAGGCTATTGTTACCAGTTAACAGAATCCTTCACAAGCCCTAATTTCTTGATGGGACCTGGCCTTGTAGCATAGATTAGTGTAGTGTATATAGGGAATTTGCATGTTGCATTTCATTTGTATATATCTTGCATCATGCATTCATGCTAGTATAGTTTTCATCTTATTGTATATAGTGTATTCTCATTTGTATATATTGTACACATGTTAATAAATTACACTTATTCATTGTATATTATTTCTTTATCATTTGTAGCTAAGGAATTTTTTCTTTTCACCATGGTTTTGGATTTGTCACTGACACCAATGGATCACCTCCATCGGAAGATACTTTCAAAGGGTGTTGTTGTTTGAATTGGGTGCATGATTATAGGTTTTTGAAAATCCTAAATGTTAAGGTTCTCATGCACTCTATGATGAGCACATGTCCCCATGTTGGAGCCAAATGTTACCCCCCCATGCCTAAGGGTAACTATAGGTTATCATGTCTCGTGGCTTGTAATGGAGAAACATGATCTCGACCATGATGATGATAAAAATTTCCATAGATGGAAGACCAACATCCCCCCACATTCACTTTTGCAGCTACAGATTGACCGAGGCTCATCACATCCAAGAAACCCAGAGTATGGGAGATGGTAAGCCATCGTCACCATGAGGTATGTTAGTCCTTCTTTCATGCAAGTGTTGTGATTAATTTGTCGAGCATTTGGACGAGGATCTTTGGTTGAATTTGGATAATGGATCACTGGTCTGGGAAATTGTGTCAATTTCCTTGTTTCACCTTGGTGGTCATCTTTTGTGCCCTAGTCTCGTGTTGTCATCGCCCAGGGAAAAGGGGTACAACTTGGGGCCCTAGAAAAGTCATCAATGAACATCACATAGTATGACACTCCATGCAGTGATGCTACTGGCATTGACCCACTCACATATGAATGTATAAGATCCAATATCCCCTTGGACCTATTCTCGTTGCTTGGAAAAGTGATCTTGGCATTCTTTCCAAGTGCACTTTCTTTGCACACTCCATGCTACTCAACACTAAACTCTTGAAGACCTGTAACAATCCCCCTCATAATTGGCAATGCCCTATAGTGCAAGCATACCAACCTCTTGTTCCATAGCTCACATAGGTTTTCATTGTCATGTACTAAAGCCTGAACATATTTACCCTACAACCTGTATAAAGTGCCCTCTATAACCCTAATGACCATTGTTGTGTTCGAGCTAGCTTTATGTGGATGTATGAGTACTTTCCCTCTCTGAAAAGTAACGACAAAACCCTTGTCCTCCATAGTTGATACTGAGAGCAAGTTCTTCTTCAGCCTTGGTACATAAATCACATCTTGGGCATCAAATGAACCTCATGAATCAAGTTGGAACAAGACTATTGCCTCTCACTTCATTGCATACCTAGCATCATCACCAAGCTCCACATGGATCCCTGAGTCCTTCTCCATCAGACTGTTGAATAGCTCCTGTGATTATTCCATATGACAAAATGCACCACTATCGAAGTACCACACACTCCTAGTAGTTGTGCTAGTAGAAAGGAAAGAAAGTAGTGAGAAATCCTTCTCAAAGTTCACTGCAAAATCATTTAGTTGCATCTATGATGATGATGTTTTCCACGTATTTTCTCTTCTCTTCTTCTTATCTAGACACTTATATGAATAATTTACATTCTTATGACATGTGATGCACTTGATTTTACTCAATTCCTTCTTATTTCCCGACTGTGATGTTCCTCCATCATTGTTACCCTTCTTGTTGGAACCCTTTCTTTTGTCCTTCCTTGTCTTACTAACAAGGGCCAAGTTCTTGTCACTACTTTCCTAATTTTTTCCTTTATACTCCTAAATAGTCTCTTCCTAGATGCAATCATCCCAAATCCTTTTCAAATATGGGAGTTTTTCCTGAGCACAGACTCCCTTGACAAATGGTTCCCAAGACTTGGGGAAACCATTCAATGCCACATTAATGAGATCTATGTCATCTAATTTCTCCCTATAGCTGCAAGTTGATCACGTACTTGAGTGATCCTCATGAGTAATCGGTAACATTATCAGATCTAGACATATGCAAAAATATGAGTTTATTTCTTAACACCATCTTCATATTCATGTTAGTGCTATGGAATAATCCTACCAGGGCATCAAACATATCTTTGGTTGTCTTCTTCTTGGATAAGTGAGAAATTAGATGATACTTCACTGAATCCAAGATTAACCGCTTAGCTTTCGACCTCCCTTATTTACCCTAGCCTTTATTTTATAGTCTTGATTTATGACCTAACCCTAATATCCAAAGTGATTGACGACTGAGATTAAATCTCACCTCACTTGAGATCAATGGCTAAGATTGAATTCACTACTACTAATAACTTTAGCATTTCATTAATTAAACTCAACTAATTAATAAAATCACTTTACTTTAATAATTCCTTTAATTAAATTAAAGTGTCAATGTAGAAGGGTGTTTATGACTTCCACACATCTAGACACTTAAACCTACGTGGAAGTACCTACCCAATGCTACAAACATCAACACAATATTGTTTTGGTCGCTAAGAAACAAGGCACAATTAAGGTATGTGTCGATTATAGGGATTTGAAAAAATCATGTCCAAAGGATAATTATCCAACCCCATTCATTGATTAGATTATCAATGAATGTGTTGGGAGTGAAATCTTCTCATTCATGGATGGTCTCTCCAGCCATAATCAAATCCAGATCAAACTAGAAGATCAACACAAAGCTATATTCATTTTTCCTTGGGGTACTTTTGCTTATCAAAAGTTGCCATTTGGTCTTAAAAATATTGGAGCCACCTTCCAGTGGGCCATGTCTTATGCATTTCATGACATCAAACATATTGTATAGGAATATTTAGATAATTTGGCTACTCATTCCAAGCGACACGAGGATCACCCTAGTCACTTGCAAACCATTTTCACCCAATGTCGCTACTATAATATTCGTTTGAACCCACATAAATGCATTTTTTGTGTGGTTTCTGGGTGATTTCTTGGTTTCATTATATCCAAGTATGATATTATGGTTGATCCCATGAAGGTTGAGGCCATTGTCAACTTAGATCCTCCTGGTACCATTATCCAACTCCAAAGTTTGCAAGGGAAGGTGAACTTCTTTCGTCTATTCATTTTCAACTATGCTAAGATCATGAAAATGTTTATGTGCTTATTGAAGAAATATCTACCTTTTGTGTGGGATGACCAATCCCAATGGTCATTTGATGCCTTTAAGAAGGCCTCGATGTTGACTCCCTTATTGAATTGTCTTGACTACAGTCGAGACTTCCTGCTCTATCTTGTAGCTTTGTTGACCTGTATATAAGTTCATGTCTTTTCCTTCTATCTTTTCTTACTTAGAAAAATCCTTGATTCATGGCACGTTCATGACCCTTTCCATCAAGTTTCATGTTACTCAAAATACACTTGTACTTTCCACCACATGCAAATTACACCAATACTTAGTATCATTTTTTGAACTTTTCATGGCACTGTGGTTTTGCGGGTTGGTCTCATTGCTTTCACTCAATTCCACTCCTCCATCGTCACCAAAATGCATGTTATGCTCCACAATCCTCAAAATGCACTATACTTAGAATATTTTCAATGTCCTTTTCCACCACGAGTTTCAAGCACTTCTTTGATTCACTTATTGGTTGTGACTACAAGTCCGACCAACCGATCTGTAACACTTAGTCATTTTCAAGAAATACTCTAAACTCTCCAACACTTAACCAATTTTCATATCACCATGGGCCCGCGGGTCCTCGAGCTTTGCAATCTTTTTCTCACTACAAGTTTGATCGATAAGGTCATATAGTTAACCATTTTTTAGCCACAGGTTGGTGGACCCGCGGGTTCATCCTAATCCTATTATCTCTTGATCTCCAAGTCCAATCCTTCGTTATGATACATGAATCACCTTGTCACTTCTCCAAAGACATATTTAATGCTAATTTTACATAGGAAAATAGTTAATTAAATTTTTAAAAGGCCATTATTAGTGGCATACTTCTCGAGGTAATTATCCATTTAATTCACATTAATCCATCCATTGAAAAAAGAGACTGAGTTATATTATCAAAAGAGAATTTAATTTGAAATTAATGTCCTAAAAGCATTGTACAAGAGTTTGTCAACTTCATCAAAATGACTATGAGAAGAAAAGAGTAAGTATTGGAGATACTCTGAACTTATTTGGATGAGAAGACTAGAGGTTCCAGTGGTCGAGATAGTATTGGTACCATTCATCATTTCCATTACCAGGAAAGAATGAAAACAAAGTTTGGATATCAAGCATTTCCTTAGTTGGATGCGTACCTGAGGTCTATGATTCCATGGAAATAGTTTCCTGGTGTGCTGATAAATTTGATCAAAGTCGAAGGTCGATTCAACTTCAAAGTGATTCTCATGTTTCTTTATCACCGTCAATTTTCATAACAGTGCTAAAGCTCCTCGAAGAAATGATCAAATTCAAGGGAGACGATGTCGAAAGCTTCTTGAAGGGGAAAGATAATGGAATATAACTCATACAATAATATCTCGAAGACCTTGCAACAATGCTAGAGGACCTATCAAAAATTCAGGTCAGTTTACTCAAAAATCCCTATCGAGATATTGCAAGGATTTTCACCAAGGTTACAGGTCAAGAATCAACAACCTTTCCTTGGTTATCTCTTTATATTTTTCATTTCATAGTTCATGAGAAGGTAGTTTTTGATTGGGAAAATATTATTTCAATAGAAATCTCTTTGCAATTGTCAAATTTCAAAAAGTTAAGGGATTTTACATGTCTTCCTATTTGATATTTGTTATTACCTATTGCCATGTTTTCAAGGGTTTAAGTGTTGGTAGAAGAGTTAATTGTAAAATTGATCTAGTACCAATATGGTACCAGGACTTATGGAGATAAAGGGCCATTTATCATTTTTACGAAGTTTACAATGCATTTGTATTTTCATTCAAGAAACTTATTTTTGAACTGAATACCTCTATACTATCCTTGGAAGCACCAAAATTCCTAGATAAAAGGGGGAGCATTGAAAAATAGAACATTATAGTGTGGTGATAATCTATTGTTCTCGTGAGAATCCCCTTTATCTTCCCTATTATGTTCTAGATAGATTGTTTTCCATAGAGGTTGACAGACATTACAAGTTTTGGGTACATTTATTCCATGAGAAAAGGAAGAGACAAATCATTCCTCTTCCATGGAGAATTTCTCTAAAATTGATGAATTTGTAGTACAGTTTGACCAATACAGTTTAAAATTTGCAGAAGAAATCAAGGGTTTTGACCCAAATCATCTTTTGGTGGACCACATGACATCTGTTGGATTTAACACTTCACTTGCTAACACAATTCTATTTGGAGAAGATGAAGCTGATATTCAAGACCCACCATCACCAATTGTTGAAAGGAGAGTAGAGGATATTGAGACCCTTGTTAATACAACAAAGCAACATAAGTAGAGGGGAAGAGTAGCAAATGAAATAAGAACTCATTCTCCCAATGTTTCATATAAAAGTGACCCACAGAAGAAAAATTTGCAGTCAACAACACCAAAGCAAAGGAAATCTTCGGCCAATAGTTATGATGATGGAGGCGACAAAAACCTTCTAAAGCAAAACTTGGAAATATCTCATGAAATCCAAGTTAAAAGAAAAGAACAAAACTCTCAACAAGAGGTAGAAGAATTCGTACCTAAGAACAAGATTATCCTTGAAGATATGGACTTTGAGGTTAACATCAAGAATATACAATTTTCTGATGACAAGCATAGATTGCAAGAAATTAAAGAAGTTGTAGCCGAAATCATAATTCAAGGAGAAGTATTTTCAGAGGAAGTGTCCTTTACTGTAAAAAATGCCTTATTTGAGAAAAGTTACAGAAAATTAATTTTTGAAAAAACTAATTCAAAAAATAAAATAATTCAAGGAAAGTCTCATTCGGAGATAGATCTCAGTGGTGTACCACCTTCCAGAATTTCTAGGATTCACAGAGCTATGGAAGATGCCTTAGAAATTTCAGTTGATGATATGGAATAATAAAATACCAAGATTAAAGAAAGGGTTAAGGAATTATAATGTACTTTAATGCCACCCCCCATATTTTCTACTCATGTTTCAGCAGTCCAACCTTGAAAAAGTTCTGATAAAACTGTGACATCAAGTTTAATATTAAAGGGAACATCGAGTCTACTTGTTGCAGTTAGAAATTACATTGGAGAAAATATAAAGAAGAGAATGCCTCTCATCTTGGAGACATGGGATTTAACAAGCAACTTTGTCTCTTTGGGTTCCAAGATTCAAAATTTCAGAGAATATTTGTAGGCTGACCTAAAAAATGATGAAGGATTTTATAAATATGCCTTAACTACATTTTTTTTTTTAAATTGGTATGACTAAAATTAGGAGAAAAGAAGAATATTTGTCATCTCTGGCACATGTCAAACAATTGAAAGAATGTTGGATAAATATAATTATCAAAGTTAAAAGGGGAGAATCTTATTCAAAGTTGGTTGAGTTAGACCTTGCGAGAATGAATAGTGAATTACAAGATCCTAAATTGATTTTAAATTCTATTTTCATGACAAGGAAACAATTTGAGGAGCATGTGGAAATATTAAAGGGCATATTAGCAAAGAAGTTCAATAGCATGACCGAGTATACAAAGTAGGAAATTGAAAGTTGCATTGTACAAGATGTAAACAAAAATGAAGATATTGAAATTTCTTTACAACAACTTTCAATTGATTTAAGAGAATTTGAGAGTACATTACTGACATACAAATGAAACAAGAGATAATTGTTGCTCCTATGCGCGAATACATTAATAATTGGTTAAAGTTAGCTTTAATCAAAATTACTGAAGAGGATCAAACGAGAGTGGTTAATGGTATTGTTCATGAAACTGTCACCGAGGAGAATATAAGAGCAACATCGGCCACAAAAAAACCATGAGATATTCCAATACAGTGAGTATTACAAATCACATTCTTTCCAATTCTTTAACTCTCTTTTTTTCAGGAGTCATCCAGTTGTGTTTTGTTTGCTTTGAAAAAGCATAACTGATCTTTGATTGTCTCTTCCTATGTTTCTTTTAGGTTCAACCTTGCTCCTTTCATTTCTTATTTCACTGGTCCACAAGAGCCCCATCCCAATCCAAATTTGGACAAATTCTTTTATTTTCATAATACTTTCAAAGACTATATATTTTTTGAGAAAATCCCATAGAACTACTTTGGGGATAAACTTTAATTATATCTTTTGAAATCTGAGTTTTGAGCATTGGATATTTAAAGTTTTCCTATCATATTCTATTTTTCCTTTAATGAAAAGACTCTTTTAAAGTTCTTTGAGATATGGTCCTATTAATTTTCCTTTCCTTGAATGTGATCGAAAATATTGAATGTTGTGATGGATATGAGAGTTATTTTATATTTTCTGTAATCGTTATTTCTATTTTATATTTTTGAAATTATTATATTTTATGGGTGAAGATTCTTCATCCCTTTCTCAGGAATTATTTGATGCATGTGATATATTTTTATTTATTTGAGTGATAAAGATTTGGAGTTTTCTAATTAGCACTCTCTCATTTTCATATCATTGTCTCAAGATATTTAAAGACAAATCTTTAAAGAATTTAAAGAGTACCACCTCTATAAAAACACAAGGGGGTTTATATCCTCGTGAGGTTGTTGTTTTGATATTAACCGATTAGGACATCAACATTTGTGGTGACCATACTGGGGAACAAGAACAAAAATATGGTTTCACAAACCAAAATTATTAATGACTCAACCTCAACCAAATCAACCCTAGTTGCAAGTTGGTATCAAGAATCAAATAAGTGTTCTTCATCAATTATACGGTTTGATGTTAAATATATCCAAGAGTCTTGAAGAACTTGAAATATCGTGTGAAACCCTCGCCCACGAAGAAGAAATAGAAATCGCAAGAAGACAAAGAAGACAAGAAAAAAATTAAAAGTTGGAACCTTATAAGGGCCCGATAACGTGAAGTAAGAGCAAACTATTTATGGCGGTTGGTGAAAGCTATACCACTTAATAAATAAACCCAATCATGGGTGATAGACAATAAATAAATGAGAATATTGAGAATCGTGAAGAGAGACAAAGAGTTCCACGAATAAGGTTTAGAAATATTCCACTCAATCTTCAAGGAGAACAACATCAATTACCAACACTTCCATAAGGACTGTACCAACATTTTTAGGAGATGGATTGATGGAACCCAAAATACATATGGATTTGTTTTTTATCATGTGTGAAATTTTTCCTATAGAACATGATGATGTAATGTTTAGATTATTCCTACAGACATTGATAGGTTTGGCCTATGAATGGTATATGTCTATTCTTGCAAGATCAATTTCATCATTTGATGATTTAGAAACCATGTTCTTGACTATGTATGCTCCCCCAGTATCACATCATACCTTGCTCTATCAATTCACCCAGATATGTTTGACTAAGGATGAAATGATTAGAGATTTCAATATAATATTTTTCAAGACACTGAATTAGATCCTAGAAGAATAGAAACCAAATAATCCAGTTATACTTGGATGTTATAAAAATGCAATGCCCACAAATGTAAAATTTCCCATTAGGGCCTCAGAAATATAAGATTTAGATGGAGCCATGCATAAATCTACACAGATGTAAAAGATCATGTTGGAAACAGATGTTGATCCTGAGATCATTCTTGGAAAGGTCCAAAGACAAATGGATAATATTTCTATTACAAATCAAAGGGCATCGACTTCGAAGAGTGTTGAAATCTGGGAGCAAAGAATGTTGAAAATAGAGGAATTAATGGAGGTATCCTCCAAGAGGTAATTCCTAATGTAAGAAATGATCCAACAACAACACAAGAAACCAGACAAAGGATGGATATAGCACATATGAATAGAACAATCCAACAAATGAAAAATGAATTAACAATATTAAGAAGAAATGAAAAATTTTCTCCTAATCCAAGAGTTGTTGCTCAAGAGAAAAGAAGAAATCATGTCCTAGAGAAAAGAGTAAGAAATGATGAAGAATATAGAAAAAGAGCACCCAAGGTGTCAAATCCCAATGCAATAATATTAGAAGAAATTTTTGAAGATGAGACTGTTGATAATGTTAATCAAGAGGCTCAATGTATTCAAAAAGAAATTATTGAATCTATACAGATGAATGAAGGCAAGTCATCCATGTATATATTTGATGAACAAGAAGAAATTGATGTCTCGCAAGACAATGTTGTGCAAACAAGATCGCAAGTAAAGAAATTTAAAACAAGAGAAAATGTAGAAAAAGAAAAGGAAAAAGAAAAAGAAAAAAAAAGAATCAAATGTAGCAGAGGAAACTAAGCAGCAACCAGTTGCAAATCAAAAAAAAAAAATCCTCCACAAATGACGTATAATGTGATTGATGATTTGACTAAATTGAGAATCACTCTGTCATTCATGGAAGTGGTCAAAATCCCACAGCAGATGGAGAATATTCTTAAAATTTTAGATGAACCAAGTAATAGAATTGAGGGTATTGTGGAAAATCCCAAGTAGTATCAGAATATAACAACAATTAGACCAAAGGGAAACGTCCCACCTTTCTATATTACAATAGAGAATCATGATGTAGTACTTCATAATTTCTTGGTTGACACTGGAGAAATAAATAATATCATGCCATTTTCTGTCATGGAAGCACTGGGGATGGGTTATACCAAGTATTATGAAATGAGAGAGAGTATTTATGCAATAGACTCAATAAAGGTCCCAACATATGGAGAAATCAAAGACTTTTATGCTTGGATAACTATTACACCCCATATCACAATTATTTTCACAATTAAAGTGGTAGATCTTCCCCCAGTATATGGAGTAGTTCTTGGAATAGATTGGTCTTCATTAATTGGAGGGTACATTATGAATGATGGCAGTTGTATGATGTTGCCAAATAAATATGAAACAATGGTTAGAGTTCCTCAAGAACCCAAAAAACCATTTCCTTTCAAGAAAAAATACAATGAACTAATGCAAGTTTGCATTGATGTTGGAATATGGAATTATGTTGTCCTTGATCAAGAAGTAAATTTTTCAAAACGAGAGGGAGGAAATTCTTTTGATGGTTTTTGGAAAATGTCCTTTGTTGGTGCTTTCTCCAATTCGAGGAATGGAGTAGGAATTTTTTTCAAAAGTCCCAATTTAGTTATATATCCTCATGCTATTAGGATGTAATTTCCTTGTACGAACAATGAGACAGAATATGAAGCATTGATGCAAGGAATGAATATTGCATTGCGGATGAAATTTGAGAATTTGATAATAACTAGTGACTCTGAACTTGTCATAAATCACATCAGGAAGAAATATAAGACTAAAAAGGAATGATTAATACTCTATGCCAAAAGAGTAAATGAGTTAATGGATTATTTTAGTTCATTCAATTTCTCTTTTTTCCCAAGAGATAAGAATCAGAAGGCAGACTCACTGCTGGTTGCTACATCTTTGTTCAATCCTAATGATTCACAAAACCAAAATACATTTCAAGTCAATACCATTTTTAGGCCTTCAATTCTTGATAATCAAGAGTTTCTCTAGGTTTTTGAGAATGATGAGGAGTTGGTTGAATTCTTGGATGATACAAGTGATGGTGTAGAGAACTCTGAAGATCAAAGTCATATACCTCTCTCAAATAACTATATCAATTTTTAGTCTATCTTCACCAGATATGACCAAACCAAATTGCTTAACTTGAAGGAAGAAGTGTGTGTAAGAAAAATGCAGGAAAATCAAATAATAAATATTGGCACTCAAAACTCTCCAAAATATGTAAATCTTGGAACCAATTGCACACAAAAAGAGGTAGATTAGTACACTTCTTTGTTCAAAGATTTTTTTTGTGTTTTCGAATGGACTTATGATGACTTGAAAGAGTATGATAAATCAATATTCTAGCATATCATACCATTAAAGGAAGGGACAAAGCCATTCAAACAAAATCTAAGAACGATAAATCCTAAATTGAAACCCTTGGTGAAAATTGAGCTGGAAAAATTGAAGAAATCTATAATAATCTTCCCAATAAGACATTCATAATGGATTTTGAACACTGTCATGGTAAGAAAGAAAAGTGGAGAGATTTGTATGTGTGTTGATTTTCTAAATTTGAACAGGGAAAGATTAAAGAAAATTATGCCCTTCCAAACATGGAAATGTTGCTTCAACAAGTCATTGGTTCAGCTTTGATGTCCATGTTAGATGGATTTTTGGGATACAATCAGGTGTTGGTTGCAGAAGAAGACAGACCAAAGACTGCTTTCATTACACCTTGGGAGACATATGCTTATGCCCGCATTCCCTTTGGTTTGAAAAATGTTGTAGCGACCTTTTATTGGGATATGGATCATGCATTCAAAGATTTAATCAGGAAATTCATGGCTGATTACCAAGATGATCTTACCATTCATTCCAAAATAAGAGAAGAGCACATTGAACATTTAAGAGAAATTTTTGAATGTTGCAAATTATATGGAATATCTCTTAATCCAAAGAATTTCTTATTTGCAATTTTAGAAGGGAAAATTTTGGGACATATAGTCAGTAAAGAAGGAATATATATTGATCTTGAGAGATTCAAATCTATCAATGAATTAAATCCTCCAACATTGAAAAAAGGGGTACAATCATTTTTTGGAAAAATAAACTTTGTAAGATGGTTTGTTCCGGACTATGAAAAAATTGTTAAGCCAATAAATGTATTATTAAATAGGACCAAATATTTGAATGGACCCAAGAGATTCAAAAAGAATTCATTGATATTAAGCATACAATTATCACTACACCTATGTTGGTTAGCCCAGATTTTAATAAAGATTTTATTATATTTTTTTTTCTTCAAAAGGGACTATTGCTTCTATTCTAACACAAAGAAATCTTAAAGGAGAAGAACTCCCAATATTTTTTATGATTAAAACTCTCCATGATTATGAATTGAAGTATTCAGACACAGAGAAGCAAATTCTTTCCTTAGTTAAAGTTGTGTCTCATTTTAGAAATTATATCTTATCATCTCATGTCATATCATATGTTCCTACTTATCCAATAAAAATTTTCCTTTGTCAATAATTGAGAGAAGGGAAATGGGCAAATTGGTTGGCAACAATTCAAGAATATGACATTGAAAGTAGTCAAAAGAAAGGGGTTGTGCAAACTTATGGCAGGGGTTGATTCACTAAATGGGGTCATATCGATTTCAACATGAACATCTTCATAAACTCTAGAATGGTATAAGGATATTATTTTCTATTTAAAATATGGTCAGTTCCCAAATGGCATGTCTCCAAAAGAGAGAAGAGCACTAAAAATGAAAGCAAATCAGTATGTGTTAGTTGCAGAAATTTTGATGGAATGTTGTTGAGATGTGTTGATGTAACAAGAGTTCAGAAACTGATGGAATAATTTCATGAAGGAATTTGTGGTGAGAATTCTTCAACCACAACTATTGCACACGAGATAATGAGAGTTGGTTATTATTGGCCAACTATTTTCAAAGACTCATATGCAATGATAAGAAAATGCATTTCATATCAAAAAAAATTAGGAAAATTGAAGAAGGCATCAATGCCTTTGCAACCCATAACAATAGAGGAACCATTCACACAATGGGGATTGGATGTAATTGAGCCAATTAATCTGAGATATGGTAAATACCATTCATATATTCTTACAACAACAGATTACTTTAAAAAATGGCAAGAAGCAGTAGCATTGAAAAGAGATGATTCAGAAGATCTTACAAAATTCCTCAAAGAAAACATTTTATCAAGATTTGGAGTTCCAAAAAATTTTATTATAGATAATGTATCAATATTCATTGGGTCAAAGTTTACCAAATTTTGTGGGGAATTTGGTATTATAATGTGTTGAAGAGGAATCCCCCTGTGGACAAGTGGATTCTCTCGAGGTCCCTAGACTCCTAAGACCAAGACAGAAAGTGCTTAACATGGACATTGACTTCCTTTTAGATCTAATCGAGCTAATGAATGAAAGAGAAAGAGAAAGATATGTACCTTATGAACGACGTTTGTCGTCGCAAATTCCAGGCTGAGCTTCGATCTTGATCTCCTTGGTAGGTCCTGTAAGACAAACAAAAGTACAAAATACTTCCTACTCTACTAAGATTAGCTCACACATAGATCCATCTACTGCAAACAAACTTATATGGAACAAGTACAAGTTTGAAAGAAACAGTCCAAACATTGATTATATTGATGAGAACAAAGTGTTACTTACAGCCATGGATGTAGTGCAGCAGCTTCACCAAGCTCTCCTTGTCCAGACCCTTGCTCAAATAACCCATATACAAGATGTTGATGCTTCAAATGACATCTCCCTCATGAGATCATAAGTTAGATGTTGTTTCAATGTCTCTCTTCCTATATTGTATGTTTCCTATGAGATCATAGGTTTCATACCTCCAATCTTTCCTCTTTTCACCATGAGAAGGCCTCCTTATATAGGCTTGGAGAGGCCCAACCACTTGAGATATATTTGGGGTAAGTTGAGGATTTTCCTCCTCCAGTTATGGATCTTCCCTAAGATCATGGCTTGACCAAGGATTCGAATCCAACTGCCCTCAGAGATTGAAGGGATCTCTTCCTGATTTTCCCCAACAAGTCAAAACTCGCTCAGAAAAGGCAATGCTCCCCCAAAAGGGGCACTAGAGCACTATAGCGCTCCCCTAAAAGGGTGCACAGAGTGTCAATGCTCCCTATTAGTGTATAGGGGAGTGTTCCTCTCCAAAAATGTCTTTTGAGTGGATTTTCCAATGGCAAAAGGTTTATAAACTTTGTTAACCCATTCCTCTTCTTCCAAATCAGTTGTTTGAGGTGTTTCAAGAGTCCCTTTGATGTCGTTATAGGCACGACATAGACAATATGGCAGTATGTTTTTTCTGACACTTGCGACACTTGTGTGTTAAGAACCAAATATCAATATAGCATAGAAAATCCTCAGAAACAGTACTCAACGCCTTGAAAAAGAGAGAATTTCATATAATAAGCCTCTTCTAGGGGGCAACCTCCTTTTACCCCACTTAAATGTTCAAGTACAAGATGATTCAAAATGAAAATGTCTCCTTGGTATATATAGGAGACTAGGAGGTATAATTACAACTAATGGTCTAAAGCCGACATAA
>ML812129.1:122708-138045 GCA_009831015.1 Picea engelmannii
ATAAACAAAATAACATTACTAATATAATAGGCCCCAATTAAGGGGTATTGAGCCAATATTAGGGCTTAACATTGTGACCGAAATGTGACACTTGTAATATTGATAATGACAACACTAGGCCATTGTCATAATGAGTAATTTTGATGTGTAACAGATTGCCCCCCAAAGTATGAAGTTAGAAGAAGGGAACCGATAACTGAAATGCTTTGCAGACTTTCAAGCAAGGGTATGGACTCAGAGAACCTGAAAGAAGTTGCACACAACCATCAAACAAATGTTAAGACATGATTCAAACCCAAGGAATGCATACCTATGCTTGAGTGATAGAGACTTTCAAGGTATGGTCGCCATAAATACACTGCAGATCCATAATTATACTGACAAAGATATATAGCCACCAAAGATACAATGTGGATCTATATTTGCATGACCTGAACTGGTCGTAGCCACGAAGAATACATAGTGGAGCTACAAGACGACAAGACATAGCCATGACCAATACAAAGTGGATCTATGTAACAGTATATGTGTCAATGTTCAAAATAACCCTCCGTCGCAACCTAGGCAAAGTACATACAAGAGTGATGACTCAACCCAGGGTCTTCTTACGGATCCTGATGTAGTACGAATCTAACCACGCAAATAGATGTTTTGATGTCAAACATGGCAGAAGCCACTTGATTACCGGTCAATGAGATGAACTGTTAACAAGCACAAGGGAGATCACCATTGATGTCAATGATTCCCAAGGTACTTAGTACATTCCAACGAACGTGAATAGATGAGATGAGGTCGAACATCTATGAAATCATTCAATTAGAGCTCAATGATGTTAACCCATTGTCGGACACGAGGAGGCCTACCATTAAGGCATGCAAGTCCCAAGGAACTAACTGGTTTCTAAGTCTAGTTCTCGGATAATGTGTTGAAGTCAACAGGAATAGACTCGTCGCAGGAGGGCCTTGATGTATCCCCCATCAACGACATGAAATTGGCACAGATATGTAAATTGGTAGATCAAATGAACATGGACTGACAAGGATATTGAAACAAGATATTTGTGATGGATAACTCTCGAGGCAAATACTTCCCTTGAACACTGAGGCACAATAGTAGAAACATGACATGGACCAAAACACGATGATGTAGTGGATACTGTGACTTTCGCCGGGTGACCCAGAGTAAGAAAAACTTAGAGGATTGGTTCAGTGCAAAGGTTCAGCAGATTAATATGTGCGTAAAGACAAAGTGTCGTGTTCAAGGGCGACTGTAAGGATTACTGGTGACGTTCTCAAGAACTGTTTGGCTTGCTTCTTTCAATTTTTCCCCCATCCAGATTGATGAATACCTCCTTTTTATTTAACGAGCTCGAGGAGGGTAACACATGCTCGATATAACTTACCTTCGATAAGTCCCTCTTCCTTTGTTTAACAAACTAGAAGAAGTAAGGGTTTGGTCCCATATGGGCCCTTCAATGTATGATGGTTTAACAAGTCCAAAGAAGGTAAACTCGATGGTTTTTCATATTTAGAGAGTCTGAAAATGACTTAAAGACAACTCCAATGTGGTCCTTTTTCGTAATGTTAGTCTCATGAGGCCAAAAAAGAGATAAACTACCACTCGAAAGACGCCCTTTCAAACCTTTTAATGAGTTTGAAAGGAAACAAGATCACTTGACAATCTTTTCATATTTAGAGAGTCTGAAAAGAGCTTAAAGACAACTCCAGGGGGTTCCTTTTTCGTGTATCCATACAAGTCCAAAAAAGAGATAAAAGTTTACTCGGATGCATTCTCATGTATTTACGAGCACGAGAAAGAACAAAGACTAAGCTCAGTATGCCCCCAACTTGAAAGCTAGTGGCTTAACTCCAGAATGATCATCAAAGGTTGGAGACATGCCCTCCAAGCTTAAATCCATTCACCGACTTTGAGGTTGTCACAAATTTCTCTACTAGATGAGAAAAAGGAGAAGGGTGGATGAAAAGAAGGTTCAAGAGAGGTGACTATTTCATTTTTTAATGAGCTTGACACAGGAAAATAACTATGCTCAGGGTTCTGGGTTCGATCCCCAGATTGTTGTTCCATTTTTTAACGAGCTTGCTACAGAGAGGAAAACTATGCTCAAAGCCTTTGTTTCATTTTTTAGCAAGCTTGCTACAGAGAAGAGAAACTATGATCATAGCTCCAACAGCCCTACCGAAGAGATCACCATGTCCACTACCGGATCCAAATCATCGGAAGTTGAAATCATGGGAGATGATGGAAAATCAACATCAGGAGGGGAGATAGAGTGTATATCTTCCTGAATTTCTTCACGAGGGGGAATAAAAGAGGATCGAAGATGGTTATTATCCCAAGGTAACTTGTTAATGCGAAGCATTTCCAAAATATATTCATCAGAAGGAAAAATTGGGGAAACGTAGTTGATCGCAGATGACAAGGAACTTCACTATGGTGGCATCGAGCGATTGTCGAGTGCCAATAGATGTTGGTCAGCCAAAGAGGGATAAGCGGATTGGATAGAAACGTATGATGTTTCGGCTGAACTAAGTGGCATGGTGTCACCTAGTGCATCGAATTCCAATGGACTAGGTACAATCCAAGGGTTAGATGATTCCAAAGATTGATAAGCTGCGGTCGAAATCATATCGACAGTGGCAGTATGATGTGTAGTCGATGGAAGTGGTGTAGGGAAGGTACCCATGAGACTATAATATTTCATACATGATCTTGTGGTCTCCCAAGAAAAGAATATTGTTGGTAGCGGGAGCACGAGCATCGGTCGTGCAGAAATCCAACTGATCAACAGTGACAATTTTGCCCTGATGAGGAAATTGTACATATCGAAAGACCGACGAGGCAATGAAAGTCATAGCATAAAACCAACTTCTTACAAGTAACAAGTTGTAATCGAGGGGAGCATCGACCACCTCAACATCAACAGTAATAGTTTTGCCACCCAATTGGATGGGCAGGGACTGTAAAATCCCATGGGGATGAAAACCTCGCCCATTGAAGGCGTGTAACATCATTGGAGATTTTTTAAGTTTAGGTGATTTTAAACCTTTCCAACACACCAAAGACATGACACAAGTTGAGGCTCCCTCATCTAGAATAGTTCGGTGTATTTGTTGATTGTGAACAACAACATCAACTTGGAAAGCAAGTTGGTGGGAGAGTCGAGACGCATAATTGTCCAGGTTAAACATGATATGGTTGGATGACTCAGGATCAACAGTGCCAATAGCAACCAAGTGCGTTCTACATTGATTGGGGAAGTGTTGTGGAACTTCTAACGCAGACATAGCAGATGGTGCTTGAGCCAAATCTTCAACAATGTTGTAGTTCTGGGCGGCACGTGAACTAGGAGTAAAGGTAGCTTTATGTATAGTGCTCTTAGGAGGGCGTAAGATAGAGTCAAATGTGGGTTTCTCAATCTGAAGTGGTCCAGACGAAGGAGTAACCGATGGAAGACTAACAGAGGACGGTGATGGATCTTCTAAAGTATCGATATCATTAGTGTATTTTCCTTTGTCAGGGTTACCTAGTGTGTCGTATGTCTTAGAGAGAGTGTTCAAATTAATCCCATTAAACATATAAATATGTGCACTCGTCAAGGCCTCATCATGAGGATGGCTAGAACTGCCCCTAGGAGAGGGGGTTTGAGCAACCATGGATTGCTGCTGTGGAAAAGGTTGAGTAAGCACAGTGGGTTGTGAATTTCCTTGGAAAATTTTGGCCACTTCATTGCGATGTGGATAGTCTCGAGTGTAGTGATCGTCACCACAAATGATACACGAGAATTTCATCTTCCGTTGTGGTTTCTTTTCAGTAGCAGGTGTTTGAGCTTGATTTTTTGGTTGTTCATTGTTATTGGTATTTTCTGATTTATTATTTGTCTTCTTCTTACCTCCGGATTGTTGTGAAGGGGCAAATTGAACTACATTCACCTTAGAGATCTGAGTTTGGGGGGAGGTAGAGGAGAGTGTGGTCGATTGGAAAGTAGATTGAGTTTTGATGGAACCGATGACACCATTGACATGAGATGAGGATGACGGCTTAGATGGATTGGTATTAGCTCGAGCAACATCTGGAAGCAAATCATACAAATTACCAGATTATGAATAAACCAAATCTAAGTACTGAGCCCGAGCAATGGCTTCTTCCTCAGTGACCATGCCACCCATAGAAACATCGTGAGAGATCAGGGGTAAAAGTGATTTAGTAAACCATTCCACCAATAATATGTCAGGAATGATTACCTTGATCATCCTTCGTCGTCATCTCCACTCATGAATATGGTCAGAGATATGCACGGATTCAGTTTGACGAAGGGAGGTCAAGAGTTCAGTACCCATCTCGTAGCGAATAGGTAGTTGAAAGTGCATGAGGAAAGACATGGCAAGGGAATTGAAATTATGAAAAGAAGCACGTGGTAGTTCAATATACCACTTTGTTGTTGAGCCTGTAAGTGTTCGCTAGAAAAGACGCAAATGTACAGAATCATCCATGAGGGAGTTTGATGAACACCACAAATGGAAAGTCATCACATGGTTGTTTGGATCTTCGCTAGATTTTTCGTCAAATTTCAGAATATCAGAAGGAATTTTATCTGGAATGACTGGCCAAACTGGTGAATGAAAAATAGGATCATTAGTTAACTAAGACAAGTATGGGAGATCTAGAGTCTCAAGGAAAGGTAGTTGTCAGTTAATTTGCAGATGATACTGGTGCGGCATAGGAACACTAGTAGGACCATAAACTGGGTTAGGTGGATAGTTGTAACCAGTGGATCCTCCTGCATAAGGTTGATGTTGACCAGATTACACAGGATTCGAGGGGGTTCAAGAAACATATGCGAGCAGAGGATAGCCGGATGGGTTTTGAGGATTATAAGCCAGATTTGGTGTTTTCCTATAAGGGGGGTAAACATTTTGTCCATAAGGAGGATATAGATGAGTTCCTTGAGGAAGAAGAGGTTGTTTTGGACCTTGAGGATTATGTCCTCCCGAGAACTGTGGGTTTCCTGGGAAAGGAATGTTCCATGGATTGGGTGTTGTAGACACATTTTGTCCATATGGTTGATGATGGGATCTAGTTTGAGATTGCCCTCCAACATGAGGTTTCCCTCCAAATGGAGGTTGTCCTCTGAAAGGAGGATGCCCCCTAAAAGGAGGTTTCCCTCCGAAAGGAGGTTGGCCCCCAAATGGAGGTTTCCCTCCGAAAGGAGGTTGCCCCCCAGAATGAGGTGGAGTTCCTGGAATTTGGGAACCAGATGTAAATGATTGATTAGTGCCACTTAATGGATTAAAGTCACCAATACCAGTCCCTCTGGGTTTTTTTATAGGTATAGAACTTCCAGGTATAACTTGGTTGTGGTGACAATGGAAGAATTCAGTGCTCTATACCCAAAAGGAAGTGATGATGAAGTCTTAGGTGCTAGTGGTGTGCCAATCGTAGCTTTTCTATCCACCAAATTATAGGTGGGAATAGTTGGAACATGAGGGACCATTATAGAATGGGTCATCTGGAGAGAAAGAGTGGAACTTGGGCCAACAAATGGAATGTTCAGATCAACGGACGGTGTAGTTGAAAAAACGGTTGTACCAGTAAAATGATCTAAGGGTATAGTGTAGGTAATAGGTATATCAACACCTATTCCTGGTCTGTAAAGATCGTGCATCGTGCACAGTGGGCTTCGAACAATGTCCGCAGTCCAAAGGGGGTATCCAAATGGAGGGTTTGAATGAGACCCAGTCGGAATGTCAAAAGGATTAACAACAAGAAGTTCTTCGGCTGAATTCAGTCGAAGAAAATGCCTCTCATATCCCACGGGAATGTGGAAAGCCTCCAGAGACTCTGAAAAAATTTGAAATCCTCTAAAGAGGTGGGAACTTCCTCCTATGAGTTTATAATGTCGTCAACCTCGATTTGTTGAGGATATCTCTCCGTAGAATGACGGGGTAAATGGGTAGTATCTTCCATATTTTTTGGAGGAAGTCCTTGTACCCTACATGAACAGCATGGAGGGTCGATGTTGGTGGAGAAAAATCGACGAAAAAAATCTATGGCCAACTAACGAAAAAGAAACAGCATATGCTAATAGAATCTAGGAATCAAAACCAAGCAAACAAAACTTTCTCTCGATGACCGTGCTAGTTGGTGATGAAATCCAACGTCGCGTGATCAAGTCAAGAAGGGGCTAGGATATGGTGGAATAGTTACAATGGCAACCTGCTTAACGGACTTTCACCTTGGTACAAGCTTCCACGCAGTAATTGTGGATTTAACCTCCACAGAGCCCGAGTGAGTTTGACCAATGTTTGTTTCAGGTACAGTGAGACTTCCCTTCACCGTCACCTTGTGTAAGTACCTAAATATTATGGCAACTAAAGATACCAATTCGCAGTTAGTCCCTGGGCGGGTACAGTCGAAAGTCCGATCCGAACGTATGGGTAGGATAACAAGTATGAAATCAACCTGAGAGGCTCCCACACATAATCATGGGTATACCTTCAAGTGACCCCCAATATACGATCCGACCACTACAAACAGTTGAACCACGGAGGGATAATCTTCGTAATTTGCCCGAATACGACCTTGTGCGTAACCCCTGTGTGAGAGGGGGATCCCATAAAACCTATACAACAATTGGATTTGACTCTCCCTAGCTCAAGATGCTAATGTTTTTTTTGAAAACTTTGGAGAGTTGTACTCACAGCCTAATCCAAAGTGTTAATCCTAGTCTAATGTTGGTGGAAGATCCTAAAAATAAAAAATGTTCTGGATAATTTTTTAATTAGCGTTCATTTTATAGTTGTTCTTTACTCAAAGGGTGTATGAAAGTGAAACCAATGGAATGATGACTCAATTCCCAAAAAATGCGTAAAAGATGATAAGCAATCATTTATTTTCAATGAATGCATATTTAAGGGAGAGAGAAAGAGTTGTTTTCACTATCAAACACTAATATGGAATGTCCTCAATCAATTTGTTCTCAATCAAATTCAATGTAATGATAAAACATTTCAAAAATGCCTTCTAATATGCAAACCAATCACTAAGATGTATCTTTGTTGTTTGTATGCGAATGATGATTAATTCAATGCAAAACTTCTCCTGCCAACTAACCTTTTAGATCAAGGACATTCGGGCAAGCATAAGCAAATTTCGCACAAACAACACACCCTCTTGCTATGATTGAAACAAGAAGAAAAAAGAAAACAAAAGATAACAAAGAAAATCAAAAATTTCACACAAAAGAAAGATGCTAAGAAAAATGACCTCAAAGAACCAAATGAGATGATTCGCAGATTTATGATGTTCTTCACCACAGTTTTCACTCAGTCAGATAAGAGAGGAGAAAGCAGTGGATTGATTCCAAGTTCTCAATAGAAGAAAAACTCAAAATAAGGAAGAAGGTCAAAAAATCTTAACAACAAAGTGCTTATTTCTCAGAAAGCAGAGTGTCAAAGGTCAATAGGAAGATGTATTGAAGCACAAAGAAGTTGAGCAAGGGTAGAAACAGAGATTGGATTTCAGAAAACACAACCCTAGAAGTTTTTTTGCAGAGAAAAAGGTAGAGCTCTGGTGTAAGGGGCACCAGAGCATTATAGCACTCTGTGCAAAGCCAACAGGGAGTGCCAGCACTCTGATAACATAGGCAAGGGAGCGCTGGTGTCTTAAAACCTAGAAAATTGTCGAAAAAAACCAAAACTCAGTCAAACTTTGTCAATCACAATGGATGTGATGGAATAAGGATCCAATCAGCATATTCAATTAGACATACAGGATGAATAAGGTCTAAAAGAACAAAGGCTGAGACAAGATCTATGAGGAAAACCAAAACTTAAAGCTTCGATTACTCCCCAGTGGAGTCGCCAATTTCTGTTGTAGGAAAATATCCCTCTAGACAAGTAGATTTCCTCTTGAGAGCTAGACCCTTAACTCTAAGACAGAAAGTGCTTAACATGGACACTAACTTCCTTTTAGATCTAATCGAGCTAATGAATGAAAGATAAAGAGAAAGATATGTACCTTATGAACGACATTTGTCCTCGCAAAGTCCAGGCTGAGCTTCGATCTTGAGCTTCTTGGTAGGTCCTATAAAACAAACAAAAGTACAAAAGACTTCCTACTTTACTGAGATTATCTCAAACATAGATCCATCTACTGCAGACAAACTTATATGCAACAAGTACAAGTTTGAAAGAAACAGGCCAAGCATTGATTATATTGATGAGAACAAAGTGTTACTTACAACCATGGATGTAGTGCAGTAGCTTCACCAAGCTCTATTTGTCCAAACCCTTGCTCAAATAACCCACATACAAGATGTTGATGCTTCAAATGACATCTCCCTCATGAGATCATAAGTTAGATGTTGTTGCAATGTCTCTCTTCCTGTACTGTATGTTGCCTATGAGATCATAGGTTTCATACCTCCAATCTTTCCTCTTTTCACCATGAGAAGGCCTCCTTATATAGGCTTGGAGAGGCCCAACCGCTTGAGATATATTTGGGGTAAGTTGAGGATTTTCCTCCTCCAATTAGGGATCTTCCCTAAGATCATGGCTTGACCAAGGATTTGAATCCAACTACCCTTAGATATTGAAGGGATCTCTTCCTGATTTTCCTCAACAATTCAAAACTCACTCAAAAAAGGTAGCGCTCCCCCAAAAGGGGCACGAGAGCACTATAGCACTCCCCTAAAAGGGTGCACAGAGCGCCAACACTCCCTGTTAGTGTATAAGGGAGCGCTCCTCTCCAAAAATGTCTTTTGAGTGGATTTTCCAGTGGCAAAAGGTTTATAAACTTTGTTAACCCATTCCTCTTCTTCCAAATCAGTTGTTTGAGGTGTTTCAAGTGTCCCTCCAATGTCGTTATAGGCACGACATAGAAAGTATGGCAGTATGTTTTTTCTGACAATTGCAACACTTGTGACAAAAATGCGACACTTGTAATATTGATAATGACAACACTAGGCCATTGTCGTAATGAGTAATTTTGATGTGTAACATAATGGGACAATATTCAAACTATTTTCCTTAAGGAAATGATTTGGTTGATTCTACAAATAAGACTTTGATCCAAATCCTAAAGAAGAAAATTGATCTAAATTAAATAAATTGCCATTTGAAATTTGTAGATGCATTATGGGTAAGTAGATTGATACCAAAAGATAGCACTGGAATATATCCATATACACTGGTGTATGGGAAGGAAGAAACTATGTCTATTAATCTGGAACTGAATGCTCTGACATATGTTGTGAATGTTGAAGATGTAGAGGAAGTTTCTCCTTTACATAGAAGATATAATCGGTTGATGAAATTGGAAGAACAACGGGTTGAAGCGTTGAAGAAAATAAATTAGAGACAATAGACCATCAAGAAATATTTTGATCAGAGCATAACAACAAAAGATTTTCAAAAAGGAAATTGGTATTACTATGGAACAAAGCCAAGGAAAATCCTTATTTGCATACAAAATTTGAGGCATTATGGATTGGTCCCTATACTATTGAAAAAATCTTGGGTTATAATTCTTATTTGCTTAGGGACGTGAAATATATAGTTTAGACGTTTCTAGTCAATGGAAAACATATAAAACCTTTTTTCTCTTGATCAGTTATACTCTCATTTGTACATAGTTCATCTTTTCCTTGTAAATAATTCCAAGTTCTTACTACTATTTTCTTTTCTTACATTGACTCCATGCCCAATAGTCGAGATTCTAGATTCTCGACGACCCACTAGGGATCACCGTCCCACGGTTGGAGCCAGTTGTTGACAAGTATATAAGTTCATGTCTTTTCCTTCTATATTTTCTTACTTATAAAAATCCTTGATTCATGGCAAGTTCATGACCCTTTCCATCAAATTATGTGTTACTCAAAATACACTTGTACTTCCCATCACATGCAAATTGCACTAATACTTAGTCTCATTTTTTTTAATTTTCATAGACCGACGGGTTCGCGGATTGGTCTCATTGCTTTCACTTAATTCCGCTCCTCTGCTATCACCAAAATGCACCTTATGCTCTGTGATCCTCAAAATGCACTATACTTATAATATTTTCAATCTCCTTTTCCACCGCGAGTTTCAAGCACTTCCCTTGTTATCACTGAAATTTCGTCCGCACATGGTGACAAGAACTCAGCATCGTCAAACAGGAATGAAGTCATTCATGGCACTGAATTAATTTCACAGCATTGCAGAAAGGTCAAAAACTATACAAAGTAACCAAAAAATTGAAGGGCGCTTTACAGAAGTTGGGTGCGCACGCATATGCACGGAACAGAAACATATTATGCGTGCATGCATGCACGATGCGCGGCTGTTAGCGACAAAAACCGCGCACCTGCTAAACGGCGCATTTATTGAATTGGTCAGCCTCCCAACCACTTATGGACCAGCTCCCAACCTAATTTGACCATCAAATCTGAGCTGAATCCGCATGGTAGGCTGGTCAAAGACCTAATGAAGCCCTAAAGAGCCCCTTTTCACACTTCAAAGGAGTTACATAATCACCCAATGCTATGCTATAAAAAGCCATGAAGAAACATCATTTTCTCAAGGAATTTCATGTAATGTTATGTTGCTTAGATTGTTTTAAGGAGTCACTCCTTGAAAATAACACATTAGCACCATTTCATTGAGCTATCCACCTCTCTCTTGAGTGAATGTGCTAGGAGTTCTTTCACCATCATTCTCATTTTCTTATTGTAAGGAGAGCAAGTTTGTGAGGGCCTCAAGAGCCTTCCATTGGAGAAAGAAGGGGCTCATAGTCCCCTTTCTTCATTGTGCTTTGATTTCATCAATAGACCAGCTCAAAAACATTGGTGATATTGGTCTTTTTGTGTTTGTTATTTCTTTATCCATATGCTTCTAATCTTAGTTTGTTTTAATTTAATTCTTGCTTATAGTCTTGTTGTTCTTTTTCTAACTCTTTCCTCTACAGCTGTCATGCTCAGCAAAACCCAACTGGGCATGTAAGCACCCTTTATTTGCTCACCAAGTGACGAATTGGGTGCAAACATCACTGATTCACTTGATGGTTGTGACTACAAGTCCGACTGACCAATCTATAACACTTAGTCATTTTTGAGAAATACTCTAAACTCTCCAACACTTAACTAATTTTCATATCACCGTGGTTTCATGAGTCATTGAGCTTTGCAATCTTATTCTAACTACAATTTCAACCGATAAGTTCCTATACTTAACCATTTTTGAGTTTTTTTCGTGGGTTGGCAGACCCACGAGTTCATCCTAATCCTATTATCTCTTGATCTCCAAGTCTAATCATCTGTTGTGATACATGAATCACCTTGTCACTTCTCCCAAGACATACTTAATGCTAATTTTATGGAGGATAATAGTTAATTGAATTATGAAAAGGTCATTATTAATGGAAGACTTCTCTAGGTAATTCTCCATTTAATTCACATTATTCTATCCATTGAAAAAAGAGTCTGAGTTCTATTACCGAAAGAGAATTTACTTTGAAATCAACATCCTAAAATCATTGTACAAGAGTCTGTCAATTTCATCAAAATAACTATGAGAAGAAAAGAGAAATTATGTCGAGATACTCTAAACTTATTTGGACGAGAAGACCAAAGGTTCCAGTGGTCAAGATCATATTGGTATTATTCATCATTGCAATTACCAGAAAGGAACAAAAGCATAGTTTGGACATCAAGCATTTCCTTAGCTGGATGTGTACCCGAGGTCTTTGATTCCATAGAAATAGTTTCCTAGTGTGTTGATAAAATTGATGAAATTCAAAGGTCGATTCAACTTCAAAGTGACTCTCTTATTTCTTTATCACCATTAGTTTTTAAAAGAATACTAAATCTCCCCAAGCCAACAATCACATTCAATGAAGACAATTCCAAAAGATTCTTGAAGGGGAAATATAATGGAATAGAACTCCTATAGGAATATCACGAAGACCCTGCAACAATGTCGAAAGACCTATCAAAAATTCAGGTCATTTTACTCAAAAATCCTTATCAATAGATTGCATGGATTTTTTCCAAGGTTACAAGTCAAGAATCAATAGAAACCATTCCTCCGTTAGCTCTTTAAATTTTTCATTTCATAGTTCATGAGAAGGAATTCTTTGACTGGGAAAATATTATTTCAATAGAAATCTTTTCGAATTGTCAAATTTAAAAAAAGATAAGATATTTTACATGTCTTGTTATTTGATATTTGTTATTACCTATTGCCATTTTTTCAAGGGTTTAACTGTTGGTAGAAGAGTTGACTGTAAAAGTGATCCAGTACTAGAATGGTACCAAGCATTATGGAGACAAAGGGTCATTTATCAATTTTACGAAGTTTACAATGTATTTGTATCTTCATTCAAGAAACTTATTTTTGGATTGAATACCTCCAGATTGTCCTTGAAAGCATCAAAATTCCTAGATAAAATGGGGAGCATTGAAAAATTGGAACATTATAGTGTGGTGAGAATCTATTGTTCTCATGAGAAGCATGTTTATATCCCTTATTATGTTCCAGATAGATTGTTTTCCATAGAGGTTTCCAAACAGTACAAGTTTTAGGTACATTTCTTCCATGAGAAAAGGAAGAGACAATTCATTCCTCTGCCATGGAGAATTGGGGAGATTTTATTAATAACTATCTCTAAAATTGATGAATTTTCAGTACAATTTGACCAATACATTTTAAAATTTGCAGAAGAAATTAATGGTTTCGACCCAAATTACCTTTTTCATGGACCACATGACATTTGTTGGATTAAGCACTTCACTTGCTAACACATTTCTATTTGGAGAAGAGAAAGGTGATAGTCAAGACCCACCAGCACCAATTGTTGAAAGGAGAACAAAGGATATTGAGACCATTTGTTGGCATAGGGGCAGACCTAGGGTTCATCTCCAAGATTGCACCAACAAGCCCTAACTACTGGCCCTTTCAGAAACACTTGCAAAGCAGATGCAGTCTCACCCGAAGCAGTTATGAGGGGGTTGTAGAACAGAGATGTCTACAACCAAAGGGAATATCAAGTGGATATAACACAAGAACAACACAACATTCATATATCACTTACTATCTTAGATCTATTATGTACATCTACTTATCAAATCTAAAAAAGTAATGCACTTATAGTATATCAATGACAGAGACAGAATATCAATCACACACAACACAAAATATACGTGGTTCACCCTCTCTCTAGGGCTACGTCCATAGAACTGTGCTATAATATATTTAGGTAAAGCATACAGTTCTTGTTTGCGCTCTTAGCTAGCAGATCTTCTCTCTTCTCCTCTCTTTCTCTCATCTCCCTACACACCCAGTTGTAGGGTTGATCTTCGCACCCAACTGAAGATCTTACAATACTAGAAGGCTCTCAAACTTAGTGATTCTCTCTCACACAACAATAATCACTCTTAATCCTCAATACAACTATACTCAACAATATCGTACCAACCCAAACTAGGTCCTTATGACCTTTATTTATACATTACAATAGCTCACCGACATCCTTAGGCCGAAACCTAGGTGTCCAAAACCCTAGATACCAAAACCCTAGGTGTCTAAAATTGTTAAGCCCTAATATTGGCTCATTACCCCTTAATTGGGGCATATTATATTAGTAATGTTATTTTATTTATGTCGAATTTATTCCATTAGTTGTAGATATAACTCCTAGTCTCCTATATATACCAAGGAGACATTTTCATTTGGAATCATCTTGTACTTGAACATTTAAGTGGGGTAAAAGGAGGTTTCCCCCTCGAAGAGGCTTATTATCTGAAATTATCTCTTTTTCAAGGCGTTGATTACTTTTTCTGAGGTTTTTCTATGATGTATTGATATTTGGTTCTTAACATACGGTATCAGAGCTCAAGGTCCTTGGGTTTCGCTGCTACATCCGAGACACCTTGGAATTTTAGCTATAACTTTTTTTATAGAATGTTTCAGAAGGAACAACTTGCAGGATATTTAGTAGATGAATCAAGGTACGTTGGATTAAAATTTCAGTTCCTGAGGCCCTATACTTTCGGAGATACAGCCTATACAAGATAGGGTTATGGAATCATCCTGAACTGAGTCATTGTGGCATTTTCGCTATAAAAAAAAATTTGTAATGTTTCAGACCCTGAGCTCCAAAGGATATTTATAGAAATTAGTAAGGTATCTGTGGTAAAAATTTGATCTCCTGGGTCATCTTAAATTTGTAGATACACCCTGTGTAAGATAGGGTATCTGACTAGTCCTATTGACTAGTCTCAAGAAGGTGTTTCAGGTAAAACAATCCTAACTTATTTCTAGAGTATCCAAATTGAGTGGGACTGGTTTCATTGGATCTTGGACAGTCTGCAGTATTTATGGTACGAGTTTCAAAATTTTATATCAATTATTTTGTGTGGGGCACGCTATACAAGTTAGATCTCCTGGAAAGGCCAAAAAGAGGCAAGTTGTGGGGAAGTTATCATAAATTCCACTTGGCACATCCAATTTTAATCAGACCTGTGGAACTGTAGAGAAGAAATATCATAGAACTACATAAATGAAAGTTTCATACCCAGAAGGGCCGAAACTTGGGAAATACAACAGAATAAAGATTGTCTAGCAGAACCACCTCAAAATCAAGGTTCAAAAGTGATACTTGGCCAACATGCCACCCAAAAAGGGAACTTCTACACCAAATAAGCCTCCATAAATCCTACTTGGACTCTTGATGAAGGTGAAGAAATGTGTAGGGACATAAATGATTTACAAAAGAAGATAGTAACAAAATATGAAATACAAGAGATGGAAGCTAAGTTGGAGGCAAATATGGATGGTTTAAAAGAGGAGATCATGGAAGTATTGAAAAATTTCATAACAAAGAAGACACTTGAAAGTGAAAATGCATCCCATGAAATTCATGATGAGGACACAAGGAAGGCGAATCAAGAATGGAGAAACTCCAACTTTGGGTTGAAGACCAACCACGTTCCTAAGATCGATATGAGGAAGTTTGATGGAAAGGACCCAATCACATGGATACTTCAGATGGAGCAATTATTTGATCTACATAATGTGCCACATACACAAAAGGTACGAATTGCTTATTTATATTTAGAACCTAATCAATTTATATGGTATCGATGGCTTTGTTCTTGCAAATCACTTGTCACTTGGTCAATTTTCATGGAAGAAATCATAGCACACTATGAGGATACAAGGAGCAATACCTTCTTTATCCAATTGATAAATCTCAAGCAAAAGGGTTCAATTACCGAGCACATTGAGAACTTCCAAAGATTGAATATAAAGGTAACCGATATTCCAGATGAGCACTTGAT
>ML812129.1:141776-160090 GCA_009831015.1 Picea engelmannii
TCATCTTGTACTTGAACATTTAAGTGGGGTAAAAGGAGGTTGCCCCCTCGAAGAGGCTTATTATCTGAAATTATCTCTTTTTCAAGGCGTTGAGTACTGTTTCTGAGGTTTTTCTATGCTATATTGATATTTGGTTCTTAACAAAATCCCTAGGTTAACTTGACCCGTATTTTCAGGACTTCGCCAGCCTGTCTTTCCTTCCTTCTCGCGCGATGCTCCAAAGCGTCCAACGATGGATTTTTTTTGCTTGCTGAGTTGTCCACAATACTTCTTCCTTGCTTATTTGTCATCCTCGATTTCCTCATCCAACGACTTGATTTCTCGGGCTTTTCTCCATCTTTTATGCTCTTTTTCTCACTTCGACCCAGTAACAATCATTGTGTCTTCTGCAAAGTTCTCATTTTTCCTTTTATTCCTTGATCTTCGCTTGCTTCCATAACCCGGGGCCAACAGGCCCCCAACACTCACCTGTGACTCGTCCCAAGGCACTTCAGATCTTTTTCTTCCTGTTTTACTTCGACTCCAGACTCCGTAGTGCAACCTCTACTTTATGCTCGATGCCTCCTCTTTTTCCCTTGTGCAAACTGTTTCTTTTGTGTCTAGTACCCAGTTTCAACTGCACCTATTACCTAGACCCACTTCTTCTTGCATTTACTGAGAATTGTGGGGCATCTGGTTGTCATAGTATAATTTCAACTGGCTCCCATTCACTAATCCTTCCTTCCATTCTCCATTCAATGTTTTCAATTGTGCAGCTCATCCCTTTGTAACATAAGCGATCTCGTATGGCCCTAGCCAATGCATTATGAACTTCCCAGGATGTGTTATGAACTTGTTGTCATATACCAATACTAGATCACCTTGTTTGAATGCCTTTTGCTTGATGTGCATGTCATGATAGGCCTTCTCTCTTTCCTTATGAACCTACTGATCGAATCTTGCAATGAATCTATCTTCCTCTAGTTCAATCAGTTGTGCAAGCCTCTCTTGAGCAGTGCCAGTGTCATCCATATCTGTAAAGGTGGCAATTCTTAGGATTGGTACCAAATATTCCATTGGAACAATAGCTTCGAGACCATAAACCAATTTGAAGGGGGTTTGCATTGTTAGCTTCTTGCAAGTGGTTCTATAGGCCCATAATATTGTTGGTACTCTTAAATCCCAATCATCCCTTTTCACACTGCAAATCTTGGTTAGTGTTGTTTCCAAAATCTTGTTGAATGCTTCAACTGTCCCATTTGCTTGTGGATGATAAGGTGTACTCTTTTGATGGTGGACTACAAATTCTTTAGTCGAGGCTTCAACTATCTTATTAATGAAATGTGTACCTTGATCACTCATAAGGATATTTGGGCATCCAAACATGGTTATGATGTCATCAAATATGAAGCACTCAGTTGTCGTTGCACTATAGTCCTTAACTTCTCTTGCTTCGGCCCATCTGGTCAAGTACTTTGTTGTTGTAATTATGTACCTTGCTCCTATACGCTTTCCTAGTGAGTTTATAGGTCCAAAAAGGTCAATGGCCCACTTTTCAAATGATTGCAGGGTCAGTTGTGGTGTCAATGGCATTTCATCTCTTCTGGATGGTTTCCCAACTCTTTGGCATACGTTGCAGGCTCCAGAATAGTCTTTAGCATCTCTGTGTAAGGTAGGCCACCAAAGGCCATCTCTAAGAACCTTCTGCGTAGTTGCTTTCCCTGCGTAATGTCCTCCTGCGATGCCTTCATGAGCTTTTGCAAGGATAAGTGGTCGTTCTGCTTCCATAACACACCTTGTCAATATCTCATCAGGTCCCATCCTGTATATATGTCCAGCTATAAGTGAGAATTCTGCAGCACACACTACTAGTTGTTTCTTATGGGGAATTGTGTACTCACTAGGTGCCATTCCTGTTGATAGGAACTGGACTATCTCTACAAAGTGGTCATCAATATTTATAATGGCTAGTAGTTGTGCATCTGACAGTGTATCCTCCAAATTGGTCAGCTCTTCACCATGTTCCAACCTTGACAAATGGTCAGGGCCTTTGTTCATTCTCCCTGGCTTTACTATGATCTCAAAATCATATTCTTGAAATAGCAGAAGCCATATGCATATCCTTCCCCCCAACACTGGCTTGTTGACTAGGTATTTCAGTGTGGAGTGATCAGTAAACATTTTAAAGTGTCCTCCCAACAAGTAGTGGCGAAATTTATGCAATGCATACACCATGGCCAATCCTTCTCTCTTTGTAGTGGTGTAATTAATTTATGTTGTTGATAAATTATTGATAGAAAAGGATAACGGGTGGTCAATATCTCCTTCTTCAGGCTGTGCTAACACAGCTCCTAAATCAATGGAAGACGCATCGACATGCACATGAAACTCCTTGGTCCAATCTGGGAAAACCAGAATGGGCGCAATAACCATTTTCTATTTTAGTGTGTCGAAGATCTGTTGGCATTTTTCTGTCCAACTAAACTAACAATCCTTCTTCAACAGCTTCTCCATGGGTGTTGTAATCTGAGCATATCCATTAATGAACTTCTCGTAGTATCTTGTGTGTCCCAACGCAATGAGAAACTATTTGAATGAGGTAGGAGGGGGTAGATCAACTATAATGGAAATTTTGGATGGATCTACCAGCAATCCTTGCTTGCATACTATATGACCTAAGAATACCCCAAATGGTGAAAATAAAATACATTTCTTCAGGTTCAAGGCAATTTGACATTGCCTGCATTTATCCAACATTAGCCTTAGACATTCAATATGATTCTTCAATAAACTAAAGACAGCCCAATCATCAAAATATGCCTCTAGAAATTTATGCATAAATTCCTTGAATGCTTCGACCACCACCCTAGAAAAGATGGTTGGGGCATTCTTCAATCCGAATGGAATTACTGTGTATTGGTAGTATCCCCATTCTGTTGCAAATGTGGTCTTATGGTGATCTTCCTTGGCAATCTGGATCTGAAGGTATCCTGAAAATCCATCTGTAAAAGAATATACTTTCTCGCTTCCCACATTATCTAACACTTCGTCAGTGAATGGTGTATGGAAGGGGTCATGCAAACAAGCATCATTCAACTTCCTGAGATCTAGGAATATCTTGATCTCTCCTGTCTTCTTGTCTTGTACCACCATAGGGCTAATCCACTATGACTCTTCGACAGGTTCTATGATTCCTACTTCCAGCATTCTATCAATCTCAATCTTCACTTTTTCCTTATATTTAGGGTTCAATCTGTAAGGTCTTTGTTTGACTGGTCTTTCATCTGGCTTCAAAGGGATCCTCATCTCTCCCATAGTTCCTTTAATTCCCTTCATATCATTGAAATTGGTTGGAAACAAGTCCTGATATTCATGCAGTAACTATGTAATTTTGTCAATGGTGGTAGCATCCCAGTAATCTTCGACATTGGCGAGCTTCGGTGTCTCCTCTGTTCCAATATTGAATTTTTTATCTTGATTGGATGTCCAATAAATGGTAGCTCAACTCCTGGTCCTTCTATGTCTCTTTGGACTTCTGATCTGCGATGTTCACCTTCCTAGGATCATCGTCTTCATCAGCATTGATGTTGTAACAACCTTGCAGTTTCTAGAGAGGTGCAGTCCATTCGTCCTCTTCTTGTTCAATGGGAAGGCTAGATGCCTCCTTGAATACTTTCTGTCTCACAATATGTAATTCTTGGTCTACTGAAGGAAATTGGATTTCAAATAAGAAGGTAGTTACAAAATTCTGAGTCATACCTTTCCAATCTGTAGTGATGAGGTGCAGCTCTGCTTGGAGGTAACAGTTGATAGGTGTCGTTTCTAGTGTGTTAATGAATTTGTGCAGCCATTGTTCTTGAGGAATGTTGCTCTAGGCTTCCTCACAACTACGCACATGGTCCTTTTGGTAGCATCGACCTGTGTACCGAACTTTGCAGCCTTCTACTTGTGCTAAGAACCGCGTTGTCATCAAAGTACGGCATTGTATCCAATATGTAATATTACTTTTGTGTGTCCCCCACCATCTTGTTGCTGTGGCTTTCAAGGCCTCATCCATCGCCAATAGTCTTTGTTTCATTGGTACACTCTCTTCAAAGTCCGACAAGAAGGTTTCTAAAGGATTCAGACCATCAAAGGTGGGTAAGTTACTTACTATTGTGTTGATCCAGCAAACTTCTCTAGTTAATCTATCACATCTTCTTGTAGATACCTCATACATCTTATTTTTCTAGTTCTCCAGTGCTTCTTCTGAGTCTGATGAACATGCACTATCACTTTGCCAGCTTAAGTTCTCATCGGCTATAGGATTAATGTAATCCTTTTGTCTGGTTGTTAATTTGTATATGTTCTCCAGTTCATACATGCATTCTTCTTCTCTGATGGGCTTTGTGTATTGCTGACCCTCATCTGGATCTAAGGGTGCAATGACCCTAAGGTCATCTCTTTCAAAATTCATATGTATTTTCTTTAAATAAACCACAGTGGAATTATTGAAGGCCCAATCGATTCCTAACAACACAGGATAAGGGCAGTTGTCGTCAACTATTTCAATTACCTCAAAATATGCAAACTTTCTTACTCTGTCGATTTCCACAGGGACATGCTCCAATCTGCCAAAAGGGCAGACAACTTGCTAATTATCCATCCTAAGCCTAATAGGGGAATAGATCAAATTTTGTTTTCCCATCAATGCCCAGGTTTTCTTTGTCACGACATTGACCTCTGACCCTAAGTCGAGGACTACATAATATATCTCATACTCTCCTATTTGAGCATTCAAATGTAATTCCTTATTTTTCCTTCTCGTCTTACCGATTTGGTGTATTTCCCTATTCAGTAAGGGGTCTATCTTTCCTAGCTCATATTGTCTGATTAAATTTTGTAACTCTTGTACATCTGTTTCATCCTGAATCAACTTAATACAAGTATATAAAAATTCCATGAGCTTGCTTACCTCTTTTTCTTCTTTTGGTGAAGAAGACTGATCCAATGCCAGAGGCATTCCATATTCTCTCACTTATGCTATTGTCTTTGATGAAGAGCTTTGGTCTATTTTGAACTCTTTTATGGCTTCCTCAAATATTTGTCTTCCTTTCTTTGCATCAAACATTTGTGTCTTCTGTGTATCTTTCATGATTCCTGAATCTTTTGTAGTCTTCCCTTGGGTCATTCTGTCATCTCCTGTAACAACACATCCTCTGGTTATAACAGCGACTCTAGGGTCTTGTCCATGAGGCTCAGCATATATCAGTTGAACTTGTAGGTTCTATTGAGTTCCTCATCTTTCTTGAAGCTTAGCTAGCAGCACGGGACAATATTCTATAACATGGTCAAACGAGTTGTTGTAGCTAGAAGTAGTACAAGGGTTCTAATAATCCCTTGCAAGGTGTCCTGGTTGTGCGCAGTTATAACAGATGATCTATCCTTGGCCTTGACCCATTCCTCCTCCTCCTCCTCTTCCTCTAAATCCACCATGAGGATTGAAGTTTCCTCTCCCAATAGAGTTATACTGCGTAGTGTTTCCTTTTTGTTGTACTTCACCATGAATCTTGTATATGTCCCTCGACCTTTCATGCATGAGATTGTAAGCCCTACAGTCCCTATCATCATGTCCTACGGACTTACAAAATGTACAGTACAAATTTGTAGGTGTCTGAACATACTTTTGCATGTAGTGGCACTCACCAGGGCGATGTTTGTTTCTGCATACCTCGCACCAAGGTAAGGTGACTTGCTTCAAAGGGCTTGGAGCTCAAGAAGCCAAGTATTCATTAAATAGGGGACAGTGTTCCTTGTCATGGCCTTCTGATATGCATCTAACACACCAGATGTATTCTCTTTTATATGTTCCCTTGTCTTTTTTCATATCTTCGACCTACAAAGACAAACTAATTAGTTGACTCAAGATCTTACTCATACCTGAGCTGGATTCTCCCATAGGGGTTTATTCTAACTTCATGGCGATCTCCAGCGCCTCAGACTATGAAGCAATCTTATGTTTCATCAGAGGGACTCTGATGTGTGGTAAGAGGGCATCAATGAACCATTCTTTGTTCTGTTCATCTAGGATCTGAAAAGTCAATCGACCTATTAAGGTTTTGAATCTCTGATCGAATTCCCAAACAGGTTCGGCGACCTTCTGCTTGATTTCTTTTAGCTCTGTAATACATTGTGACTCCGACTTGGGTTTCTTGAACTCTGAAATCAGTGCATTCTTAATCTAATTTAGTGGCTTAGGTTGTGCAAATCCTTGGACAAGCTTCATGTACCATATTAGTGTGTGATCCCTTAGACTGGTACTAAATTGGGTTCTTTTGACAGCTTCGTCAGTGACATTTTTAATATTCCATACGGCTTCACATAGGAACTAGTGTTGATCGGGATCTTCATATACATCTCCCCTAAAGATAGGAAGCCTCGTCTCATCTATCATATATCTTCCTAGGGTTCCTGATTGAATATGTGGTGGACTACTATTGACAGTGCTCTGGACACTCTGGTGACTAGGATTACTCTGGTTTCTTAATACTACTTAATCAAATGGAGGGATAACAGTACTTACTTTGATGGTATGTGCAGTTTCTGAGGTTTCAAGTTCTCCCTGGCGAAGCTCTTTACCTTTCCCTTCCTCTGTCCCAGCAGGTTCTGAATGCTTCTCATCTATCAGTTCTTCCTCTTCTCCACTGTAGAAACCCTCCTCCCCGTAGTTCTGCTTAAACAGGTTCGCAAGGTGAACTTCTCTGAACACTCTCCCACTACACGTATGTCCAGCTTATGTGTCGTTGTCACTGTCTGAATTCTTGAACATTATCCTTTCTAGATCTGACCAATCTATTGTATCTTCAATATGTTTTTCTCATGTGATAGCATCTTGAGTCTCAACTTCAGGAATTGTAAAAATTTTCCTCTGGGTCCCTTGAAGAAGTATCTCTCAGCTTTGTTGTATGATTCTACTCTGTCAACTGCAAACTCTATGATGTACCCTCCAATGGTGTTATCAAACCAGTGATCTACTGCTCGTGATACGACATTATCAACTATTTTTACATTCTTGATCAGCTCTGATGTCCAAACCACTGGAGGTCTAGATCGGATCTCGAACTGGGTATCTGCTAACCTAGAGAGCCACTCATATAGCTCCTGATGGATTCCTCCAAAGAAAATTTTGTGTATATCAGTAAAGATATATTTCTCCAACCAATCCTCTAAACTAAGATTAGGATTCTTGTTTTGGGCTTCAGCAAAGTCCTTTTCTTGATCCTTTATCCACTTTTGAGTCTCTGTCTTTGATGGAAACCACCTTGACATTCCCTCAAGAAGATTCGTGTCCCAACAATGGAACCATTTGTTGGCACAGGGGCAGACCCAGGTTTCATCTCCAAGAGCGCACCAACAAGCCCTAACTACTGGCCCTTTTGGTAACACCTACGAAGCAGATGCAATCTCACCCGAAGCAATTATGAGGGGGTTGCAGGACAAAGATGTCTACAACCAAAGGGAATATCACGTGGATCTAACACAAGAACAACACAACATTCATATGCCACTCACCATCTTATATCTATTCTTCACATCTACTTATTAGATCTAAAACAATAATGCAATCACAGTATATCAATGACAGAGACAAAATATCAATCACACACAACACAAAATATACGTGGTTCACCCTCTCTCTGGGG
Source organism: Picea engelmannii (assembly GCA_009831015.1). Lineage (NCBI taxonomy): Eukaryota > Viridiplantae > Streptophyta > Pinopsida > Pinales > Pinaceae > Picea > Picea engelmannii. The sequence continues at coordinate 149,438 of ML812129.1, forward strand.
CTACATCCATAGAACTGTGCTATAATTCATTTAGGTAAAGCATACAGTTCTTGTTTGTGTTGTTAGCTAGCAGATATTCTCTCTTCTCCTCTCTTTCTCTCCTCTCCCTACGCACCCAGCTGCAGGGTTTATCTTCACACCCAGCTAAAGATCTTATAATATGAGAAGGCTCTCACACTTAGCGCTTCTCTCTCACACAACAATAATCACTCTTAATCCTCAATACAACTATACTCAACAATATCATACCATCCCAAACTAGGTCCTTATGACATTTATTTATACATTACAATATCTCACTGACATCCTTAGGTCGAAACCTAGGTGTTCAAAACCCTAGATACCAAAACCCTAGGTCAACTTGACCAGTATTTTCAGAGCTTTGTCAGCCTGTCTTTCCTTCCTTCTTGCGCAGTGCTCCAAAGCATCCGACGGTGGATTTTTCCACTTGTTGAGTTGTCTGCGATCCTTCTTCCTTGCTTATTTGTCATCCTCGATTTCCTCGTCCAACGACTTGCTTTCTCGAGCTTCGCTCCATATTTTCTGCTCTTTTGCTCACTTCAACCCAGTAACAGTTGTTGTGTCTTCCACGAAGTTCTCATTTTGCCTTTTCTTCCTTGATCTTCGCTTTCTTCCATAACCCATGGCCAACACCATTTTCAATACCACAGAGCAACATACGCAGAGGGGAAGAGTGGAAAATGAAAGAAGCACTCATTTTTCTAATGTTTCACTGAAAAGCGTCCCACACAAGAAAAATTTTCAATCAACAACACTGGAGAAAAGGAAATATTTAGCCAATAGTTCTGATCATGGAGGTGACAAAGACCCTCTTAAGGGAAAATTGGAAAGATCTCACAAACTCGAAGTTGAAAGAAAAAGAAAAAACTCTCAACAAGAGGCAGAAGAATTTGTACATGAGAATGTGATTATCCTTAAAGATATGGACTTGGAATTTGAAGTAGAGAATATACAATTTCCTAATGATGAGCACAAATTGAAAAAAAGTAAAGAAGTTATAGTTGAAATCGCAATTCAAGAAGAAATATTTTCAAAGGAAGAGTCATTTACTGTACAAAATGCCTTATTTGAGAAAAGTTACAGAAAAATAATTTTGGAAAAAACTAATTCAAAAAATAAAATAATTCAAGGAAAGTCTTGTTCGGAGATAGATCTCCTCGGTGCACCACCTTCTAGAATTTCCAGGATTCAGAGATCTACAAGAGATGCCTTAAAAATTTTGGTTGATAATATGGAAGCAGAAAATATTAAGCTTAAACAAAGGGTTAAGGAATTAGAGTGTACTCTAATGCCACCCCCTATATTTGCTACTCCTATTTTAGTAGTCCGACCTTGGAAAAGTTCTGATAAAACCCCATAATCAAGTTTAAGGTTTAAAGGGAACATCAAGTCTACTTGTTGGAGTTAGACATTACATTGGAGAAAATATAAAGAAGAGAATGTCTCCCATCTTAGAGACATGGGATTTAACAAGCAACTTTGTCTCTTTAGGTTCCAAGATTCAAAATTTCAGAGAATATTTGTAGGCTGAACTAAAAAATGACAAAGGCTTTTATAAAGATGCCTTAACTACATTTGTTCTAAAACTTTCTAGTATGACTGAATTTAGGATAAAAGAAGAAGATTTGTCATCTTCGGCACGTGTCAAACAATTGAAATCATGTTGGATAAAGAGAATTAAAACCTTAAAGGAGCTATTAGATTATCTTGATGTTCTAAGTGTTAAAAAGGGAGAAGCTTATTCGTGTTGGATTACTGAGAGGGGGGTTGAATTAGTAATAGAGCAATTTAATCCTTGTTAATCATATAATCCAAATGTTTTATCAATGAAACATTATCATCCAATAACTACAGAGTAAATAAGCAATGAACAAATGAACAAACATACACATACACAGTACACTAATGTTTTACATGGAAACCCAAATCGGGAGAAAACCACAGAATGATTTTTCTTATATGTCTTGAAGAATTACATTCATTAGAAGCACCAACTTCCTTTATTTTTTAGCTGCAACTGGAAGGAGGCTCCAATCCCCTAGTTTCTCAGGCTACAACCTGAGGGAAGCTCCAACTCCCCAATTCTATGGATACAACGAGAAGGAGGCTACAACCCCCTATATTCTCCGGCTACAACCGGAAGGTGGCTACAACCACCTATCCTTGCCCCGTCCAACCGCCCTAAAGTAGAAGTATAATGATGGAACCATTGTCACACTATCACTATGAGATATACAGCTATAAACATGTACCAATAAATATGAACCATGCATCAACCTATACCTCAACCTATAATCAACCTATACCATAAACAAGTGCATCAACCATGCACCAACTTGTACCAAACAACCTATAATCAACCTGTACCATAAACAAGTGCATCCAACCATGTACCAAGTATGTACCAATCATGTGTCAACTACTCATCAATATGTACCAACATCATCAACTACACACCTCATGTATGTGCCAACTCATCAACTACTTGTCTCAACCATGTACTCAACATGTACCTCAACCAAAATCCCTCAGCAATTTCATCATCCAAATCTGATTTGTAGTTCTGTAATAGACCTGGTGTATATGATCACATTCCTGCAAACCTTCCTTAACTTTAACAACAAGAGACTAGCATTTTCATCAAACTTTTCTTTAGTCTCACATGCCTAGTTTTGGATTAGTCGACAACCCTAACTTGAACTAATCATAACTTTGTACCTGTAATGTATAAAGATATGAAACTGATACGCAATGTTCTTCAGTGTGTTTTATGAAATTCCTCCAGGTGTCACTACTTCAAACCTCTCAGAAAAGGAGTTATAGAAAAAACGACATACCTTGTTGAATTCTGGCTTATTCTAGAGAGCGACCTTGTAGAGCGTTCCCCACACAGAATATTTATTGAATTTATCTAAAAATATTACACATCATACTACAAACTATACCCTAACCAACACATTTGGTTTCATGGAATTTGGATCTGTTATGAAGACGTTATGGCTTTTTTACCTGAAACACTTGTTTTTTACTAGTTTCAGGACTAGCCACAAACCCTATTTTCCACGGAGTGTAACTACAAAAATACAATGACCCACAAGATGATTTTTTTACCACAGATAATTGGATATTTTTAATCAATGGCATAGAAATTTCATGATCTAAATCATTATAGAAACAAAGTTATAGCGAAAATGGTGAGATGACCTGTAAATAACATACCTTAGAAATCACCATCAAAAGAATTTATCCTTCCTTGCATTTTGGCCTTCTTTTCTTCACCTTCCCTCAGAATTTTGGCTTAGATATCCTTTGGTTACCTTAGACACCTATAGTTATTCAATATTCTCAAGTGTGATTAAAATGAGAGAGTTTTGCCTCTTATTTATACTCTCCAAGTAGCTTCCTTAAAAACATCTTCTAGGTCACTTGGCCCCACTTTCCCTATTTTAGGGTTAACCCACTTCTAATTTCTCCATTAAATTTAATATTGAAATAATTTATTTTGTATTCACTTTGAATTATAATACACTCATTACTTCACTTTATTATTTACCTTTTAAAATCTCTTAAACCACTTTGACTACTTTGACCTTTTGGGGCTTCTAGATGACATATGAGGGTCCTCCAACTTCGTAAGGCCATAACTCTCAAATCGTGAGGAGTTATGCGATGTTACACACACCACCATAAATGGAATGACATTTACTATCCATATAGAATAGTATTATCTAAAAATATATCATAACTCATACTTTTATCCATCAAACAAACTTGGGTCCATTACCCAAACATGGGGTCTCCAACTTCTCATGGCCATAACTCTCTAACCGTGAGGAGTTATGTGATGTTACACATACCACCGAAAATGGAACAATAAGCACTATCCATATAGGATAATTTACCTGAAAAATTCATTGTCCTTCATCTCATTATTCCACAATTAAGCATGGGTTCTCTTACTCCGCAAAGCGTCTTCCCGTGAGGACTTTCACCATAAGGGGACCACTTTGGAGTTCATCCATACTTACTTCTTATCAACCATGACAAGAAAATAATGAGTCATCTTTACATCAAAAAATATTGGTTCCATTACCCAAACCTTTGTGTTGTGGTGCTTTCTTCAAGGGTTGACATCGATGACAACCAACCTTAATCAACAATCTCCCCCTTTGGCATTGATGGCAACACTCTGATGAAATACTAAAATCACATCACTCATGCTCCCCCTAGAACCATGCCTCTATCCTATGTATCTGATAATTTTACCTATGTCCTCTGCATCTGATAAATCTGCTCCCCCTAGAACCATGCCTCTGTCCTCTGCATCTGATAAATCTCTCCCCCTTTGTCATCAATGGCAAAGGTATCTTTCCATTTGGGGTTTCTCCCCCTAACTGAAATGTCCTCTTATGGTGCTTCCTCGTGTACATCTAAGACATATAAGATAAGCATTCAAAAAGAATTCATTTTGGAGTAGAAATAACTCCAAGTCTTTGGCGAAGATATTCAAAGGCTTCCTGTGGAAGTGGTTTTGTAAAGATGTCTGCCACTTTTTCTTTTGTGCCCACATACTCAACTCTGATGTTATTTTCTGCAATCTGTTCGCTTAGAAAGTGATACTTGATTGGAATGTGATTCATCTTGGAGTGCATCACCAGGTTTTTTGAGATACTAATGGCACTTGTATTATCACAATTTATTGGAATGGGCTCATCATACTCAACCTATATATCTGTCAAAGTTTGTTTCATCCAAAGAACCTGTGTAAAATATGTTGTTGTTGCAATATACTATACCTCGGCTGTAGATAGAGATATTGATGATTGTTTCTTTCTTAGCCATGATACCAAACACTCACCTAAGTAGAAATATGCTCCACTGGTGCTTCGTCGGTCATCAATACAACCTTCCCAATATGCATCTGTGTCGACAATAAGTGATAGATCTTTTCCTTTTGGATACCATAATCCAAACTCTTATGTTCCTTTGAGATATCTGAAAATCCTCTTTACTACTAATACATGTGATTCCTTTGGTGCTTCTTGAAATTGTTCCACCTATCCAACTGCTTGCATTACATCTGGTTTGGATGATGTCACATATAGTAGGCTACCAATCATTGACCTATATTTCCTCTGAATTGTAGACTTTGAATCATCATCTTTGCTCAACTTACAATTGGTTTGCATGGGAGTGATAACTGGTTTGCAATCTTCCATTCCGAACCTCTTTAACATTTCTATGATATACTTGGTTTGAGAAATAAAAATTCCTTGGTTGCTTTGACGTATCTGAAGTCCCAGAAAGAAGGATAGTTCTCCAAGTAACGACATTTCAAATTCATTCTACATGTCTTTTGCAAATTTTTGGCTTAACCTGTCATCATCACTACCAAAAATAATATCAACATAAACTTCAATTAATAAAATATTACCTTGACTTACCTTGATGTAGAGGTTGTTCTCTGCACTTCCTTTTTTGAACCCTGCCTGCTGCAGATACTTATCCAATCTGGAGTATCGTGCTCTAGAAGATTGATTTGGACCATACAAGGCCTTCTTTAATTTACATACATAGTATGTGTTCTCTGACAACTGAAATCCTTCTGGTTGTTCAATGTAGACTTCTTCTTCAATTTCCTGATTCAGAAAAGCTGATTTTACGTCCATCTGATATACTTTAACATTTTTGGAGCATGCATAAGCTAAAAGTAAACGGATTGCTTCCATTCTGGCAACTAGGTAAAATGTCTCTTCAAAGTCGATTCCTTCAATATGTGCATATCCTTTACATACCAATCTAGCTTTGTTCCTTGTAACCTATCCATCTTCATTCAATTTATTCATAAAAACTCATTTTGTGTCGATCACATTCTTATTCTTTGGTCTTGGAACCAATTCTCAAGTGTCATTTTTCTCTATTTGATCAAATTCTTCATCCATGGCCTTATTCCAAAATTCATCCTTGTTGGCTTCTTCAAAACATTTTGGTTCAATTGTAGATAAGAGTGCTAGGTGTGTTTGTTCTGGTGAACGGATTTTTCTTCTAGTCTCAACTCCTGCATCTTTGTTTCCAATAATCTTATCTGAAGGATGATTATTTTGTACTCGTTTGCTAGGTATGTTTGGATATACTTATCGAACTTGCTCTTCTGCTTCTGTCATATTCTCTTCATCTTCATATTCCTCTTCTACTTCTTTTTCATCTTCTACTTCTTCTTCGAAAGGTTGTTCCATTGATTCATTTTCTTCTGCCTGTTTCATTAATTTTTACGTTAATGCTTTCCACAATTTTGTTCAATCTCATATTGTAACACTTGTATGCTTTCCTTATACTTGAGTAACCAACAAGTACTCCTTTTTCCACACGAGAGTCAAACTTTCTCATTCTGCCATCTTCTCTTTTGATGTAGCATTTGCTTCCAAAAACTCTGAAGTGCTTCACATTTGCTGGTATTCCTTTCCATAGCTCGTAGGGAGTTTTGTCAGTGTTGTTTTTGAGCATTACTTTGTTTTGAATGTGAATTGTTGTATGCACTACCTATTTCCAAAAAATATCTGTCAATTTGTAATCCATTAGCATTGTTTGAGCCATTTCCTGTGTAATTATCATCCATTATGATAATGTTCCTTTGTCTCTGAACCAATCTATGAATCCATGATCTCGTCCACTATCATATATCTATCCAAACCTGATAAGTTTTCTTACGAATCCATCTCTATCCATACTGTCCAAGACTCTACTTGCACAACTGTCCATAATGCTAACCCATTTATCATTATACTATCAAACTGTACTTCTTCTAATTGATTGCTCTGAATCTATCTTCTCAAACTCTGCAAGTTGCTCGAAGGATGGTTCTTTGGTATGTCACAGCTATTGCATAGACTCCCCCTGTCTAATATTCATATTACTTGAGAGTCTCTAAGTTGGATGGCTCAGAACAATTCCTGCTCTGATGTGTATTCATCATCATCTTCATTGGTAGATTCATCATCATCTTCATGGGTAGATTCATTATCTCTCTAAGCTCTGACTTCTTTCTTTCTGTCTGTGGATCCATCTTTCACTGCAATGCCTGAAAGTACAATCTCTTGAACCTATTCCTTATTTACTTTCCCTTCCTTTATTTCAGTTATTTTCCAAACATTTTTATATCTAACATCTTTCTTTTTCTCTGTAGAATTTTCTTCATCTCGTTTTATTGTCAATCTTGCGATCTCTGGTACTTGGTCTTTGTTCACCTGATCTTCCTGTTTTATTATCCATACTTTCTTATTTCTGATATCAGTATTCTCTTTCATGGAAGTATCGATCATGCTTCTACAATCACTGGCTATGTGTCCATAGTTATGACATTTGTAACACTCAATGTTATGTGCAGCCACATAGGCACTTCTTGCTTGAACATTTCTTTTATAATCCATGCAATCTGCAACCTTATGTCCAAAGTTAGTACAATAAAAACAATGACCATAAAATAAATTTGCATACATGGGAGTGAATGATCTTCTTTGTGGCGTAGTCCTTCTGAATTTTTGTCTTGACTAATCATGATCATGATTGAAGCTTCTTTGTGTCTTGAACATGGATGGTCCCCTTGAAGATGTATCTTTAATAGTTTTTTTAGATTTTGGTTGACCATGATTCCTTCCTTTGAGTACTTCTGCATAACTCTTTCTATTTTCTTCATTCTTCTTGTTTAGCAACCTAGAGTGCTTCTCTTCATTCTCTATAACTAATGTGGATGTTTTTGTCTCTTCAACATTCCTGTTGAGCTTGACGATTTTACTTCTCAATGTGACAGCTTCTTCTTTAAGCTTCTCAACCTCTTCTTTTTTCTTCATTATCTGAGACTTCATGACTTCTTATGTTCTTTTCGCTTCTTCAAGCTGAATTTTTAATGTGATTATTTCTTATTCAAGTCCTTTCTCTTCTTGACCAAACTCTGCCTCAAGCTGGTTTAGATCATTAGTTCTTTCCTTAAGATGATATGTCAATATCTTCTCTCGCATTTCTATTTCGTCCTTCTGTGTTGCTATGTTGGTTTCCAAACACTGCTTTTGATATTCAAGATTTTCTTTGATCTTTTTGGCTTCCTCTAGTTGAGTTCTTAAGTTCACGATGACCTGTTGGGCTTCTTAAAAAATGTGAACACTTTCCTTTTGTTTCGTCAATTCTTTCTTGAGTGAATTGTTTTCTTCTCTTAGTTCATCTAAAGCACTAATCAATTCGTCTTCATAATTGTCTTCCTTTTCAATTATTTTTCCTGTCTCATTTCCTTCATGGCATTCTATTTCAAGATGTCCGCATTTTTCAGTATTAACACAAAACAACATACCTCTGGTGATTATGTACTCTTCATCTTCTGAATCTTCTTGACATGGTGAACATAATTCTTCTTGATTTGTATCTGCATCTTCTTTGACATTTTCTGGATATGTGATGGGTGAAGAATATATGTCATGTAACTTATCCCAAAGTTCTTTTGTTGATGAACATTTACCAACCTTTTCTCTTACCGGATTAGGTAATACTTCCCAGATGAAATCCATTGCTATTTAGTTATTCTTCCTCAATTCCTTCTTGGCTACAATCTTTGCCCTTTTTGAACTATCATATCCTGTAACAACTGATAGCCAAATATAATGTCCCTGTGCATGTAAAAATACTTTCGTCCTTATGCTCCACATCTCATACTTAAAACCATTATGACCATTAAACATTGGTACTCTATTCTTAGAATAATCCATGATCTCCTTCCAGTGGTTAAATTGTTTCCTTAAGGAATCGGCTCTGATACCAATTGTTGGATTACTGAGGGGGGGGTGAATCAGTAATAGAGTAATTTAATCCTTTTTAACCATATAATCCAAGTGTTATATATCAATGAAGCATTATCATCCAATAACTGTAGAGTAAATAAGCAATGAACAAATGAACAAACATACACATACACAGTACACTAGTGTTTTACATGGAAACTCAAATCGGGAGAAATCCACGAAATATTTTTTCTTATATGTCTTGAAGAATTATATTCATTGGAAGCACCAACTTCCTTTGTTTTCCAGCTGTAATTGGAAGGAGGCTCCAACCCCCTAGTTTCTCATTCTACAACCTGAGGGAAGCTCCAACTCCCCAATTATCTGGCTACAACCAGAAGGAGTCTACAACCCCCTATGTTCTCCGGCTACAACCGGAAGGTGGCTACAACAACATGTCCTTGCCTCGTCCAACCGCCCTGAAGTAGAAGTAGAATGATGGAACCACTTTCACACTATCATTTTGAGATATACCGTTGTAAACCTGTACCAATAAATCTGAAAAATGTATCAACCATGCATCAACCTGTACCTCAATCTGTAATCAACATGTACCATAAACAAGTGCATCAACCAAGCACCAACCTATACCAAACAACCTGTAATCAACCTATACCATCAACAAGTGCATCCAACCATGTACCAAGTATATACCAATCATGTGTCAACTACTCATCAACTATGACTCATCAATATGTACCAACATCATCAACTATACACCTCATGTATGTACCAACTCATCAACTACTTGTCTCAACCATGTACTCAACATGTACCTCAACCAAAAGCCCTCATCAATTTCATCATCCAAATCTGATTTATAGCTCTGTAATAGACCTGGTGTATATGATCACGTTCATGAAAACCTTCATTAACTTTAACAACAAGAGACTATCATTTTCATCAAACTTTTCTTTAGTCTCACATGCCTAGTTTTGGATTAGTCAACAATCCTAACTTGAAGTAATCATAACTTTGTACCTGTAATGTATAAAGATATGAAACTGATATACAATGTTCTTTAGTGTTTTTTATGCAATTCCTCTAGGTGTCACTACTTCTAACCTCTCAGAAAAGGAGTTATAGAAAAAATGGCATACCTTGCTAAATTTTGGCTTATTCTAGAGAGCGACTTTGTAGAGCATGCCCTACACGGAATATTTGTTGAATTGATCTGAAAATATTACACAACATACTAAATACTATACCCTAACCAACACATTTGGTTTCACAGAATTTGGATCTGTTATGAAGAATTTATGACATTTTTACCCGAAACACCTGTTTTTGACTAGTTCCAAGACTAGCCACAAACCCTATTTTCCACAAAGTGTACCTCCAAAAATGAAATGACCCACAAGATCAATTTTTTACCACAGATACTTGGATATGTTTTCTCAATGGAATAGAAATTTCACGGTCTTAATCATTATATAAAAAAATTTATAGCAGAAATGGTGAGATGACCTGTAAATAACATACCTTAGAAAGCACCATCAAAAGAATTTATCCTTCCTTGCATTTCGGCCTTCTTTTCTTCACCTTCCCTCAAAATTTTGTCTTAGATATCCTTTGGTCACCTCAAACACCTGTAGGTATTCAATATGCTCAAGTTTGATTAAAATGAGAGAGCCTTGCCTCTTATTTATACTCTCCAAGTAGCCTCCTTAAAAACATCTTCTAGGTCACTTGGCCCCACTTTCCTTATTTTAGGATTAACCCACTTCTAATTTCTCCATTAAATTTATTATTGAAATAATTTATTTTTTATTCACTTTGAATTATAATACACTCATTACTTCACTTT
>ML812129.1:169941-183628 GCA_009831015.1 Picea engelmannii
ATTCACATACAAACAATAAAGAGACATCTTCATGATTGATTTTGCATATTAGAAGGTATTTCCAAAAAGTTTTAGCACCACATCGGATTTGATTGAAGAAAATTTGTTTGAGGACATTCCTTATTAGTGCTTGTTAGTGAAAAGAACTCTCTCTCTCTCTCCCTTAAATAGATGTTCATCGAAAAGAAATGATTGCTTATCATCTTTGATGCATTTTTTGGGACTGAGTCGTCATTCCATCCGTTTCACTTCCATGCACCCCTTTTGAGTAAAGAACAGCTATAAAATGAACGCTAATTAAAAACTATCTAGAACATTTTATTTTCTAGGATCCTCCACCAATAGTAGACTAGGATTAGTACTTTGGATTAGGCTGTGAGCATAACTCTCCAAAGTTTCTAAAACAAACATTAGCATCCTGAGCTAGGGAGAGTCAAATCCAATTGTCATATAAGTCTGCCTGGGATCCGCCTCTCACACGAGGTTGCATTCGAGAGAGCTATAGAGATTATCCCTCCGTGGTTTGACTGATTGTAGTGGTCAGATCATATTATGGGGATCACTTAAAGGTATACCCACAATGTTGAGTGGAAGCCTTTCAAGTTGATTTCGGGCTAGATACCCTGCCTGTACGTGTGGACTGGACTGTCGACTGTGCCCGCCCAGGGGCTTACTGCGAATTGGTAACCTTAGTGGCCATAATATTTAGGGTCTTACACAAGGTGACAGTGAAGGGAAGTCTCACTGTACCTGGAGCAGACATTGGTCAAACTCACTCGGGCTCCTTGGAGGGTAAATCCACAATTACTGCGTGGAAGCTTGCACCAAGGTGAAAGTCTGTTAAGCAGGTCGCCATTGTAACTGTTCCACCATATCCCCGCCCCTTCTTGAATTGATCACACGACGTTGGATTTCATCACCAACTAGTACAGTCATCGAGAGAAGGTCCTGTTTGCTTGGTTTTGATTCTTAGATTCTATTAGCGTATGTTGTTTCTTCTCGGAAGTTGGCCATAGATATTTTTTGCTGACTCTTTTTCGCCAACATCGACCCTCCACGCCGTTCGCGGAGGCTACAAGGACTTCCTCCAGAAAATATGGAAGGGAATACCCCTTTACCCCCTCATTCTATGGAGGAATCTCCTCAACAGAGCGAAGTTCATGACACTACAACCTCCCAAGAAGAAGTTCCCACTCCTTTAGAAAATTTTCGAATTGTTTCAGAGTCTCCAGAAGCTTTCCGCATTCCAGAGGGATATGAGCGACGTGTTCTCCAACTAAATTCAGTCAGTGAATTTGTCATCGTCAATCCTTCTGACATTCTGACTGGGTCTCATTCAAACCCTTTAGTCAATGACCCCTTTTGGACCATAGACATTGTTTGAAGTCCACTACACATGGTGCAGGATCTTTATGGAACAGGAATAGGTGTCGACGCACCTATCACCTACACCGTACCTTTAAACCATTTTACCGGTACTACCATTTTTTCAACCACACTGTCCATTGGTCCGAACACATCGTCCGTTAGCCCAAGGTCTACTTTTTCTCTCGAGACGGCCCATTCTACAATGGTCCCTCACATTCCGACTATTCCCACCGGTAATGCGATGGTTAGCCAAGCTGCAATTGGCACACCAGTAACACCTAAACCTTCATCATCACTCCCTTTTGGGTACAGAGCACTGAATTCTTCCACTGCCACTACTACCCAAGTTATGCCGGGAAGTTCCATACCTATACAACAACCTGGAGGGATTGGTCTCGGTGGTCTTAATCCATTCAGCGGTACCGGTTAGTCGTTTACGTCTGGTTCTCAAATTCCGGGAACTCTATCTCAAGCTGGGGGGAATCCTCCCACCGAAGGACAACTTCCATTTGGAGGGAACCCTCATGCTGGGGGGCAGCCTCAATCCGGAGCCTACCATCAACCGTATGGACAAAATGTGTCTACCACACCTAATCCATGGAATATCCCTTTTCCAGGAAACCCACAGTTCTCGGGGGGACACAATTCTCAAGCTCCACAACAACCTCCTTATGGAAAAATGTCGAATCCAGCTTATAATCCTCAAAACCCATCTGGTTATCCTCCGCTCGCGCATGTTTCTCAAAACACCTCAAATCCTGTGTACCCTGGTCAACACCAACCTTACACAAGAGGACCCACTGGTTACAATTATACGCATAACCCAGTGTATGGTCCCACTGGTGTCCCTATGCCACATCAGTATTACCCACAAGTTAACCGACAATTACCTTTCCTAGCAACTCTGGACCTTCCAGACTTGTCTCGGTTAACGAATGATCCTATTTTTCATTCTCCAGTTTGGCCAACTATTCCAACTAAAATTCCTTCTGATATTCCAAAATTTGATGGAAAGTCCGGAGAAGACCCAAACAACCATGTGATGAATTTCCATTTGTGGTGTTCATCCAACTCCCTCATGGACGATTCTATACATTTGCATCTTTTCCAATGGACGCTTACGGGTTCTACAGCAAAGTGGTACATTGAACTACCACGCGCTTCTTTTCACGATTTCAACTCCCTTGCCATGTCCTTCCTCACACACTTCCAACTACCCATTCAATACGAGACGGGTACTGAACTATTGACCTCCCTTCATCAGACAACCTTCATACATATCTCTGATCATATTCATGAATGGAGACGACGACGAAGGCTAATCAAAGTGGTCATTCCTGACCAATTATTAGCGGAATGGTTCACCAAATCACTGTTACCCCAGATCGCTCGTGATGTTGCCATGGGTGGTGTAGTCACCGAGGAAGAGGCTATTGCTCGGGCCCAGTACTTAGATTTGGCTTATTCGCAGTCTGGTACTCTGTACAAGTTGATACTGAATGCTACCCGTGCCACTAATGATCCATCCAAACCATCGTCTACCTCACACGTGGATGGAGTTATTGGCTCCGTCAAAACACAATCTACTTCCCAGTCGATTGGAACAACCCAGCGTCCCGCCTCGACGACTGCTCCCAGTTTGACTGCACCCTCTTCTACCTCCCCTCAAACTCAGGTCTCCGAGGTGAATGTGGTCCAATCAACCCCTTCACAACAACCTGGGGGAAAGAAGAAAGCAAGAAATAAACCAAAGAAAAACAACAACAACGAACAACCAAAAAATCAACCGCAAACCCCTGTTGCTGAGAAACAACCACAACGGAAACTGAAATTCCCATGTCTCATTTGTGGTGACGATCACTACACTCGAGACTGTCCACATCGCAATGAAGTGGCCAAGATTTTCAAAGGAAATTCACAACCCACTGTGCTTACCCATCCTTTCCCATAGTAGCAATATTTGGTTGCTCAAATCCCCACCCCAGGGGGCAGTTCCAACCAACCCCATGATGAGGCCTCGACAAGTGCCCACATTTACATGTTTAACAGGATTAATCTGACCACTCACACTACGACTTATGACACACTGATTAAACCTGATAAGGCGAAGCCCGCTAATGGTTCCTTACCAGACCCATTACCATCTTCCATAGTCCTCCGTCTACCAACCCTTTGTCCGGGCCACTTCAGATTGAGAAATATTCGTTTGAATCCATTTTACGCCCTCCTAAGAGCACTATCCAAAAATCTACCTTTAATCCTAGTTCACAGGCTGCCCAAAACTACAGCATTGTTGAAGATCTGGCTCAAGAACCGTGTGCTATGTCTGCTTTGGAAGTTCTACAACATTGTCCCAAACAATGTAGAACGCTCTTAGCTGTCATCGGTGCTTTCGATCCTGAGTCATCAAATAACCTCACGTTTAATCTGGATGATCATCAACCCCAACTCTCTCACCAACTAGCCTTTCAGATCAATGTTGTTGTTCACAATCAACAAATCCACCGAACTATCTTGGATGAGGGAGCCTCTACTTGTGTCATGTCTTTAGCTTGTTGGAAAGGCCTAAAATCACCTGCCCTTAACAAATCCCCTACGATGTTACGTGCTTTCGATGGATGAGGTTTTCATTCTCATGGACTGTTACAATCCTTAGTCGTTCAGTTGGGCAGCAAAACTGTTACTGTTGATGTCGAGGTGGTCAATGCCCCCCTCGATTACAACCTACTACTTGGAAGAAGTTGGTTCTATGCTATGACTATCATCACCTCATCGGTGTTTTGATGTGTGCAATTCCCCCATCAAGGTAAAATTGTCACTATCGATCAACTCGATTTCTGTACACCCGACACTCGCGCCCTTGTCACCAACAACATTCCTTTTTTGGGAGACCACCCAGTTACGTATGAAAGCATTGGTGTTGGCTTATTGAAATATTCTAGCCTTATGGGTACCTTCCCTACACCACTTCCACCCATTGTGCATCATATTGCCACCGTCAATATGATCTCGACTATGCCTTATCAATCTTTGGAATCATCTGATCCTTGGATTGTACCTAGTTCTATGGAATTCAATGTGCTCGATGACACTATGCCACTTAGCCCAGCCGAGGCCGCATACATAGCTATTCAATCTGCCTCTCCCTATCCAGACAACTCACATTTATTGGCACCTTATGCCTACTCGATGCCTTCATGGTTGGATTCCCTATTGTCTGCAATCGATTACATTTCCCAAATTTTCCCTTCTGATGAATCTATAATGGAAATTCTTAGTATTGGCGACGTACCTTGGGATGATAACCATCATCGATCCTCTTTTCTTCTGCCTCTGGAAGAAATCCGCTAAGACATACACTCTGTCTTCCCTCCTGATGTTACCAATGCTCCGCAATCTCTCGTCCTCACACAAGATACTCTTTCTGAGGGGAATATGGGTAACATCTCTA
Organism: Picea engelmannii; assembly: GCA_009831015.1. Taxonomy (NCBI): domain Eukaryota; kingdom Viridiplantae; phylum Streptophyta; class Pinopsida; order Pinales; family Pinaceae; genus Picea; species Picea engelmannii. Next base: position 174,761 of record ML812129.1, read on the forward strand.
ATACGATCGTTATTGATATTTCGATCAAAGAAGGTGTTGTGGAAAACATTAACCTTGGTGCTAATTGCACACCTGAAGAAGTGGTCTCTTATACCGCTCTGTTTAAAGAATTCCGCGATGTCTTCGCTTGGAGCTATGAGGAAATGCCAGGGATTGACCCTTCGATCATCGTGCATGAAATCAAGACTTACCGTGGTGCGAAACCTGTTCGAAAGAAACTCCGCCTGGTCCATCCCAAGAAAATCGCAGCTATAAAGTCAGAAGTTAAGAAACTTTTAAAATCTGGCTTTATCTATCCTGTCCCTTTGACAGAATGGGTCTCCAACCTTGTTCCGGTTGCCAAAAAAAAAGGAACCATCCATGTTTGTGTTGACTATCGTGATCTCAATAAAGCTTGTCCAAAGGACAACTACCCTACGCCCTTCATCGACCAAATCATCGATAATTGCGCAGGGAGTGTAATCTTCTCTTTCATGGATGGCTTCTCCGGGTATAACCAAATTGAAATTTTACCTGCTGATCAACATAAGACAGCCTTTATCTGCCCATGGGGAAATTTCACCTATCGAAAGCTACCTTTTGGTATCAAAAATGTTGGTGCTACTTTCCAGCAGGCCATGTCATACGCTTTCCACGATATCAAGCATATCACAGAACCTTACCTCGACGACTTACCTGCCCATTCATCCAATCGATCCGATCACATTGATCACTTATGGGCTATTTTTCTTCGATGTCGATTCTACCGTATCTGCTTGAACCCACATAAGTGTATTTTTGTTGTCGAATCTGGTTGACTCCTCGGTTTTATTGTCTCTAAATATGGGATTAGGGTGGATCCCTTAAAGATTAAGGCTATTCTAGCCTTACCTCCTGTTGGCGTTCGGAAGTCACTCCTCGATTGCTATCAGGAGCAGAGCCCGAAGCCCATCAGATGTAATGTCACGGTTTATTTTAAAGGGTGATCAAATGGAGGAAGACTCACAACAGCATAACTCCAACTTTAGAAACTAGACCAGGCATGCATGAACGAATGAGGTCCTGATAAACTCCAAACAGTGAGCTGTAACAAAGGGTGGAAAGGTGGAAGACTTACGCAAGAAAGGCGCAATGGTCTATTACAGACATCAGGTATGCAACAGACTAAGGAAGAAATGAATTTAAACACAAAATCCTTTTATATTCAAACACAAATACCAGAGAATACAAAGATGTCGCAACAAATCCTTTATCGCAACAAGATTGTTAAGTCCACGTGAATCCTTCAGCTGTGAACCCTCCAGCAAAAGATGAAACAAAGATGGATAAGAAAGGAAATTGTTTGTTATAAACCAAGAAGTCTCAGACACAGAGGCATAACCAGGAAACCAGAATACGGCTGAAACTATTACAGTCGGGAGCTTAGCTCTACCATCGATCCATACAAAAATGGCAAAAATGGCTACATATACTCAAACTAACAACAGCGGCGAGAATGAGAAACTGCATTGAAGGCTTTGCGTCTGCATGGCTTCTGACAACACGGAGCTGTGATCTTTGAATGGTCGTGCAACTTATGGCAGACGCGATCAGTATTCTGACAGTTTATTCGGCGAAGTCAACGTGCTTTTAATCCTTTGCAGGACATTCCCATTATGGCGGAGACGATGTCTAACCACCCTCAACTGCCTCAATAACTGCTTCTTGGGATTGATAATGGCCCAGCCAACTCAGCATTTTTGGATTCGGATGACTTCTCGCGCTGCCACCTGGAATAACTGGATATCTCGAGAGACGGACATGAGGGCCAGCGCGGAGGACATGGTGCATGGTAGGTATAATGGCATCGGGGAGTGCGTGAAAGGAGTGGCGAGGAGTGAGAATGATGGAGGAGAGGGGAACAGGGGATGAACCACGGCGGAAGACATCCAGGTAGATGGGAAGGAGACGGGGAAATGAACTCGCCTTTGGGTGATAAACGGATGAGGAAAGGACGTAGTACACGCGGCAGGAAGTGAGTGGATGGTGGGAGAGAGGAGAGCCACGAGGATCACCGAGGAGAAGGTGAGTGGATGACACATGGAAGCAAAGGAAAGGTGGAAGGAAGAATAAAGTGACAGGAGGAGGACCCACACGGGTTAAACACAGGGCACCTGAGAGGAACGGGACTGCACGAGCGTCGTTGATCTGGGCGCCTTGATCGTGGCCGCTGGAGAGTTGCACATGGGAACTCGGACCCCCCCCCCTCCGCTTAAAGGTAGAAAGGCGGGGGGGGTCCGACCTGGCCTTTATCGTCGTTGATCCGGGCGCGCTTATCTGGACCGTCGGAGAGTTGCGCCCCCGATCTCGGACCCCCCCCCCCCTCGCTTAAAGATCGGAAGGCAAGGGGGGTCCGACTTTTGCTGTGCGCCGTTGATCTGGGTGCGCAAATCTGGACCGCCCGGTCTTGTTTACTGCTTACCACGGGCGCATCATCGCCCAAAACTTTGGATAAGTGGGTTTTAACCCACTCTTTGATGTCTAAACCCCATAAGCAAGAAATATCGCTAACATTTGGCTCCACGGGGGATAGAGTCGTCCCTGTGATGCTCTAAGAACTCTTCTGCAGACTTGGTGCCTTTGTTGTTGGGCTATGGAGTCATTTATTAGTCCAGAAAACAAAACAAAAACAAAGCGATATTTACAAAACAAAAATGAAACGAGTCGGCCGCGGCTCACATAAAACATTTCTTTGAGAAATGCCCATTGACTGGGCCACTGAAAACTTCATCGCCTTCTAGATCCTGCAACCTGTAAGTGTTATTGGAAAATACTTTAAGGATCTTGAAAGGTCCGAACCAGAGGGCATCAAATTTACTATGTTTGCCCTTTTCCTACCTGGGTGCATCCCACTTGAGCACCAGATCACCCTGCTCGAATTCCTTCTTCTTGTTCTTCCTGTCGAAAGCCTGTTTGATCTTCTGCTGACGATTATAAGCTCTGTCCAAGACTTGTTCTCTGACTTGCTTCACCTCCACCATCTGATGAATTCTCCTGAGCACATGATTAGGTTCCCCTTCATAATCTTGGAGGAGATTTGCTACAGGCAAGGCAAGCTGAGTGGGGAAAACGGCCCCTATCCCGTACACAAGCTGGAAGGGAGAAAGACCCAGGGATTTCTTTGTTGTCACTCGATCTGCCCAAAGTGCAAATTTGAGCTTTGAATCCCAGGCCCTCTTATTATCCTCCAATAGTTTTTTGATAAGCTTGATTAGACTTTTATTAGAGGATTCTGCCAGCCTGTTTCCCTGAGGATAGTAGGGAGTGGAATGAATCAATGAAATCCCGAACCGTTCACAGCATTTGATCAGGGGCTCAGATCGGAATGGAGAAGCATTATCAGTTACAATTTTGCTAGGGCATCCGAACCTAGTTATGATGTCTTCCAGAAAGCTGATGATTACTTTGTGTGAAGTGCTTCTGGTAGGAACAGCTTCTATCCATTTAGTGAAATAGTCAGTTGCTGTCAAAATCCATCGGTGCTGACCACTTGAGGGAGGATGAATTTCCCCGATGAAGTCCAATCCCCATTGCTGAAAGGGCGCTGAGACCACCACAGGCTTCAATGGCAGGGATTTGAGCTGCTGCTTTCCTGAGAACTTCTGACACTTGATGCAAGCTCTAACTTCCCTGCAGACATCTGGAAATAAGGTGGGCCAGTAATACCCAGCTCGGAGGATCTTGTGAGCTATGGTATTCCAAAAATAATGGCCTCCACAGAGACCACTATGAAAATCATTCATAACCTTCTGGGCCTGCTGCTGGTCCAGACATACCAGTAATATCCCCTGAGGGTCTTTCCAATACAAGGCTCGTTCAATAATGCAATACCTGACAGCTCTGAGCTTCAAAGCCCTTGCCTTGCCTTTTTCCATCCCATCAGGGGGTCTTAACTCCTGCAGGAAATACACGATATATTTGTACCAGGGGCATGCTGATAGTGGTACAATGCCTTGGAAATCTCTATTGGATGATTCAGACTGCTCATGAATAAGATTGATTTCCAAGGCTTTATAATTGGATTCGGTCAGGAGCTTAGCCAGACCCTGCCCCTTTATTAGTTTGGTGGGATTAATTTCCAGGTCGAACTCTAGGATCTTGGCGATCCATTTACCCCTTTTTCCGTCTATGTCGGGATGTATAAGGATGTCCTTCATAGAGGTTGAAGGGACATACGCAGTAATTTTTTAGTGTAAGACATAGACCCTGAAAGCTTTGAGAGCTTTCACCAAGGCATAAGCCTGCTTCTCCATGATTTCGTATCGGAGCTCTGCGTCTCTCAGTGCCTTGCTAAAGAAGGCGATTGGCTGCTCTTGCCCTTGATCATTCTTCTGCAACAAAACTGCTGCCACTGAATCAAAGGAAGCAAAAGAGAATATTATAAAATCTTTGGAATAATCTGGACTGACTAGCACAGGGGCCTCAGTCAATGCTTTCTTTATCTGATCAAAAGACTTCCGGGGTTCAGCAGTCCATTTTATCTCATGGCCTTTCCTGAGCATGGTTGTGATATGCTTCACCAATTCAGCAAAATTTGAGATAAATCTCCTCAGAAAATTAATTCTCCCCAGAAAAGCTTGGACCTCCTTTTTAGACCTGGGAAGTGACAGGGCCTGGATTGCCTCTACTCTGTCAGGATCAATTCTCACTCCCTCTGATGAGACTATATGGACTAATAGCTTCCCCTCCTTCATGGAAAACAATGATTTCTTGGGATTTAGGGAAAGGCCGAACCGGCGGCACTTTAGAAAAACTTTCCTCAAGTGGGAGCGATGTTCAATATCAGTCTTGGAGAAGACTGTTATGTCATCTAAATATATCACCACAAATTTATCTTTTTCCCCGATGAAGGCTATGTCCATGGCTCGTTGAAACGTTGCTCCCGCGTTCATAAGCCCAAATGGCATCTTGGCATACATAAATGTGCCCCAAGGAGTGGTGAAGGTTGTCTTTTCCCTGTCCTCGGGCATGACTGATATCTGGTTATAGCCAGAAAAGCCATCGATCATAGATATTCTGGATGCTCCGGTGACCCTCTGCAATATGTGTTCCATGTTGGGCAGGGGATAGTTATCCTTCCTCGAACTCCTGTTCAGGTTCCTGAAATCAACACAGAGTCTGATTTCTCCGCTCTTTTTTCTTACTGGGACCAAATTGGCAACCCAGCTGGAGTATCTCAAGGGGACTATGATCTGGGCATCCAACAGCTTTTTCACCTCCCTCTCCATGAAAGGAAACAACGTAGGATTTATCTGTCTCAGCTTCTGTCTGAAAGGCCTAACCTCCTCCTTCAGTGGGATCTTGTGCTCAATGACCGATGTGTCATATGTCTTGAGATCCTTGTAGGTCCATGCGAACACGTCAGCGAACTCCCTCAACAACTTAATATATCCAATCCTCTGCTCCTCAGTCAAACTTTTTGACAGTTTGACCAACCGGGGCTCCTCCGACGTGCCTATATTGCACTCAGACGTATCAGCGTCGTCACCTGAAATCCTGCCCTTTACTGACACATCATTCCCATCGAACAATCTTTCCAAAGGGATCAACCCTCTTGGTATATGATTTCTCGGCAATTGAATAATCTGATGGTCAGCAACTTTATTCAATAACTCCTCAGGGTGGTGATCAGGTTCCTCGTCAGGGTCTTCATCTATATGTACTGCAGAGAAACCATCGATGGATTGGAGGAATTTCTCGATCTCCTGATCGTCTTCGAATACCCTCCAATGTTTGACATTGTCTGGTACAGAGGGTCTGTATCTTATTTCCACCTCGGATCTATCATCGGGCCGTGCAGGAGCTTCGAACAGACTAGCTGAGAAGGCTTGGAAATCAGCTGGAGCGTTTTCTTCCCTTGGAATGAAAGAGATGTTAAAAGCCAGGAAGAAACTATCAACAAGGTCCCATACCTCGTTTCTGTAATTTTTTAGGCGGGGGTGCTTGGTCTGATATACATTTTTGACCTGTTGGACGATTAATTCTGCATCCCCGAACACAACCATCTCCCTTATTCCCATTTCTTTTGCAGCCCTCAATCCTAGAACTAGAGCTTCATATTCTGCCACATTGTTGGTAACTTCAAATTCCAGCTTGTATGACAGTGATATGGTTTCCTGAGAAGGGGATTTAAATACCACTCTGGCACCTGCACCTATACTGGAAGAAGCTCCATCAAAGAACATCTTCCAAACAGAGGTAGCTGGGGAGGGCATCCCCTGCTCGAGACTGAGTTGTTTTCTGATCTGTAAAGGGGGCTCAGATTTATCAGTAAGCTGCAATAGGCTAGATCCTAAGTCAGTGTCTAAAGCATAGATTGGATGATTTGTGGGGTTTTCTTCATCACTGACAATGTAGGCTAGCTGGGATTCTCTGTATAACCTTCTATGTTATCCTCCAAAGACTGGAATGGTAGCATACGTGAGGTCCATCTGCAGCGTTCCTCCAAGTCTCTTAATCCAAGATCTTGACAACAGCATGCCAAACTTGGGGGGAACGTCGGCTACCACTATATCCATGACCATACTTTTCATAGGTAGCTGAAACAGGGATACCACAAGGTCTTTAATAACTCCCAGACATTGTACCCTCCTGGAGTCAAAGGAATAGAGGTCATGATAGGCTCTGGTGACTTCTAATCCTAATTCTTCCATGACAGCTTTAGGCATGAGGTTGTGGGAGGCCCCTGAATCCATTAAACAATTATGCAGCACTTTGTCGTGTATGTTCAGGGAGGTATAGAAGGGAGGGGATGAATCATCTCTGTCTTCTACCATAGGACCTAGGACCACTGCAGGCCTTTCATCTTGGAGGCTTATAAAGTCTGTGGGAGGGCTGGTGGCTTCAGATTTTAACAGGTCGGAGAAACGTTTTTTGAATTCCCCATGTTTGATTAACTCAGTGAGGGGTACGGGGATTCTGATCTTCTGAATTTCATGCTCAAAATTAAAGGGAGATGTGGGCTTTGGAATTTCTCTAATCTCAGGAGCATGAATTTGAATGACAGGGGAGAGAGGCTGGGCCTTCTTACCTTTGTTGTTGTCTGTTGTCTCTTCAGCAGGCTTCTTTGTTCTGGTGGATGACTCAGGAACATCAGGTGCTGCTGCCCGCTTGTCCGATCTCAGGTTATACCTGCCTCGGCCACTGCCAGCTTTGTCTGCTTTGCTGAGCTCATTGAGCTGACCATTCATGATAGACTCTTCATATGTTGATTTGGTCAGATGGGGGAAGGGAGAAGTGACTTCCAGAGAGTTAATTTCGTGCTCAGGCTCCTCTGTTTCAGCTTCCTCTTCATCAGCCACAAAATTGTTCTGGAAGGGGGCCTGGATCCTTTGGTCATCTCTGTCTCTTTCCTTCTCTTTGTGCATAGCTGGAGGAGCGAAATTGTTTGGCCTTCTGAAACCTCCTTTATTCTCAGCGTTCTGAGGGCCCTTATACATCTGCCTTCTTTCCACCTTTATCTTTTCCATCTCTTCTTTCAGAACGTTCACCAGCTGGGTCAGCTCATTTACTTGAGGGTGGGACAAAGATGGGCCAGATATGTTGGAGTTAGAAGTCGAAGCTTCAGATCTTCCATTTCTTCTATCTGTGTTGGCCTTGTTCCTCAGTCTGTCTGCTGCTAATATATTGGACTCCACCTCTATAGTTGCATCTTGCATCTGAGCTAAAGAGGTGGCTCTCCTTTCTCTTAATACGAGACAGAAATCAGGATCAAACGCACTAGCATATGAAATTTGAGCAGATGCTTCAGAAGGTTTTATCTCTGCAGGGATCTTGTTATACATCTTATTGAATCTTTTGGAGAAGTCAGAGACTGGCTCTCCTTCCTACTTCTTTAAGGACCCAAACTCAGTCATGTAATATATGTAATATTTTCTATCCCCCCACTGCCTCAGGAAAACATTATCCAGGGCTTCAATACCAGCAATAGATCCCGGGGCCAAGCCTCTGAACCACTTCCTAACCTCACCATCCAAACTCTGGACGAAGACTCTCATCCAGACATATTCATTCTCAATATTCAGGTTGTCAGCATAGCTATAAAAGGCAGCCAGTTTCTCCTCAGCAGTCACATCTCCCTCACCACTAAACTTGGGCATGTATTTCAAATAGTCTCCAGCAGGGAGAGGATTCAAAGGCTGAGGAAGAATCAAAGGAGCATATCGAGCAGCAACTATGGCATCCATTATGTTCTGAGGGGGATTAGCACCATCCATATGGATGTGGTGCGGAGGAGGACTTGGGGGGGATGGAGTATGAACATGTGAACTAGGAACAGAGGTGTTCACAGGAGGGAGTGGGGAAAACAGAGAGAGGTCTAAAGGACCCGGATGTATGAGTGTTTTTCTCTGTGCAGCAGTAGTAATCAAAGGAGGAGTGGTGAAACCTCCTGAGGGGGGAGTGACAAGGATTTCTCCCTCTGATACTAGACCAGGAGGAGAAAACTCAGCAGGAACACTCCCAAAGTTCAGAAAACGGGAAACTTCAGAGGAAGTACGACTAGGAAGCTGAAAATCAGAAACTGGAGTTTTCACAGAAGGGGATGGCGTATTACCTTTTTCATCGACAGAAACTTCCTTTGCAGCTCTCTTTCCCTTTCTGCGCACTGCTTCCAAGTCTTCTTCCAGTGTGGCTAAAGGCAGATGCGGATTGGGCCTCGTATGTCTACCTCTCGAAGCCACAACTGATATAACAAGTTCTCCCCAGTGGAGTCGTCACAGTGGAGTCGCCAGGTGCACAGTAGCAATCTTCAAGTTCTGATATCTGATGCACCTTCAGAAATCAGTTAGTCGTTGTCGTTCTGCCCAGGGAAAATCTTCAACTTCGTCCCCGGCAACGGCGCCAGAAATG
>ML812130.1:10459-21823 GCA_009831015.1 Picea engelmannii
TAACATAATTAACCCCAATCAATATGACACAAAATATTTGTAACATGAATAATCTTTCAAACTAAAACAACTTCCAAATACAACATGAGTAACAACACTTTGCACACACACACAAGAAGACTGATAATCTAATAATGAACAACGGTAACAACAAAGATATGAAACACACTACAACAATCACTCTTAATATAAATCTACCTAATAATATAGTAACAACGACCCTGCTAAAGAGGAGGTCCTTTCCTCCTTAGCAGGGGCTGGAAAATATATAGGAACTACAACTTAATTGCACATAAAAATTGAATCACAAACTTGCTAAAAATTTATTAATCCAACTCAAGAAGTACAGGTATGAATTTTGTTTCTCATTGATTGGATTGATTGATCTCCAAAAATTTACTAGTTTGGGAGCATAAATGCTTTTCTTTTTAAAGCTCCCTCCTATAAACTAATCTAAAAAAATTAACGAGTATGAACAACCTTGAGAATATTTTGATTCTCAAGCTATTCAATACAATATTAACTGGAAATATATTCAATATTCCTTACAACCTATCATAAATGAGCATGACTAATTACATATCTTTCCCTTTGAACTGTCTTATAATTTGGGCTGACATAACAAATTTATGACAAATTGAATAGCCGTGATTTGGAAAATAGCCACGTCATCAATATGACAAGTCATTGTCACGATGGCACATATATCGATGACCTAATCAACATCAACATGAACGATCCTCAAATAACATTGTCGATCTTTTGGTAGTAACGACAAATGAGAGTGACAACACTTTGGAGTAACAACACCTGTAGTGATTGATTATCCTACAAGGAATTCTCAATACCTTGTTAGTAAATACACAAAACAACTACTGTCCTTCCCGAATGCAAGCAAAAGTTAATGAATTGAGGCATCATACAAACTTCACATACCTAGACAAAAAGAAAATATTTTGGACCATAATGGTTATGAAAAGAACATGGATGGTATAAGAAAAGTGGGTGAAGTAATAATAAAAGGGTGTAAAAAAGGTGTCAATTTATGAACCCAACATCTCCCCCCAACTAAAGCAATTAGATGTCCTCATGCAACCTACTAATCAGTTAGATTCCAAATCAGAATACTACATGTGAAGTTCAATGAGATTATATGCCCCGACGGTGTCCTCCTGACTAGCCCTATATCCATTGCTCATCATCACATCTATCCACTAGTATTCATCTTACCTTAGTTGGTATTGATGTTGATATTTCCTTATAGGGAGACAAATCAAAGGGAATCTATATCTGAGGTAAAGCCACCTTGATCCACATTTCATGATGACATACTTGCTTGAATAGCCATAGGGGTCTCTCCTCTTCAACTCATCATTAGAGGCTTCCCATCTGAGTTGACTTCCATCGAGAGCTTCCTTCAACTACATATTAATGCATGTGGAGTAGAGGTCCAATATGAAGTATTGGACATCATTCATAGTGGCAACCCATCCTTTTGAATCGAAAAACTTTTTGAAGGCTCTAATTATATCAACAACAGGGGTAGGTTCTCCTTTAATACATAACATTTTATCTTTCTAAGCTATTTTCATAACATGGGATGTCTTCCACTTTGCTTGATTGCTGACAAATGAGGTAAATGCTCTTAATTGAATATCTCCACCATATGGAGAGAGATTAAATTTTCGTTCTCCAAAAAAAATAAAATCATGCAAGTATAACTCACGTAGAATATGCTCTTTTGCAAGGCTGCTCTGAAAGAAAGTCTTCATAAAAGAAATAATGGAATCAAACTTATAGAGTCTATCTTCTTTCATGTCTTTTAGTTGAAACATAATGAATTGTTCTTGAATAAATAGTGGATAGGAAGCAAATTTTTTTATGCAATTCAACAATTCTTGTGCCAGGTCACATACTTTTACCTTTGTGTCTTGCAGCGCTTGAACCTGGTCTTTTAGCTCCTTCAATTTCTTTCTCTCTTCCTTCAATTTATCCCACATCTGTATTTAGAACACCAATTCTTCTGCCCATTTTTATATGAGGTCACAGATGATATTTTTATGCTCTTGGATGGATATTACCCCTTCATGGAGTGACAAGGGTAGCTGCTTCCACTTGGGAGTTTCAAAAACCATCATGTCAACATCAACATCCTTATCTTCTATTATTTCAACATCCTTTCCTCATGTAGTTTTAACATCTATCTCGACACCTTGGTTTGATTTAGTTGTCTCTACGCCAAGTACTAATGGTTCTTATGTAACAATAGTATCTTGGGAATGATCTCCTATGACACCCTGAAAAGGTTCAACTATCTCTGTACTAGGTGCTACTGGTTCTTTTGTGATAGTAGTATCCTGGACATGTTCTTATGTTCTATTATTACTATGTTGTTCCCCACCTCCTGGGGTCTCACCATTTATTTTGGCATCTTGACCATGCCTAATCATCTCTATGTCAGGTACTACTAGTTCTTGTGTAGGAGTAGTTCTCTCAGCCACTCCTTGACCACTTTGGGTAACCCCAGTAAAATTATCATCCTCCTGAATAGGTTCTGTTTGAATGCCTACTAAAATGAATTTTGGTGGTAGCACATCATTCTGTGCATACCCTTCCTAGTTAAGGACGTCACCACATGTTGAACATAACTATGCCCTGGATTCCTTATCCTCTAGTATTCTAGCCTCGGGTTTTAAAGGAGAAAATTATTTTTCCACTAATTAGGAAATATCGACCAGGGCTCCCATCCCTGAGGGGTTTTCTTTGTCCTGAAACTTTCCTTTTAAAACCCTAAGTTGTCTCTCAAGCCTAGAATTTTCCTCCTTTAAATGATCAATCTGCTTAAGCAGGGATGTAGTTTTACCAGGATTGGAGCTGCTAGTTCTTTCTCTTGACTTTCCCTTCTTTGCAACAATTAGTTTCCCAACAGGTTCTCGTGGGTGTTCAACAATGATTAATTGTTCATATGGTTGGGTTGACACTACTTATAAGGAAGATCTGGTTCTTCTTCTTGGGAGGTCATCAACAACTCCTTGATATGACCTCTTCTTCCCTCTCTTCTGTTGTGGAAGTTCTTCTATGACAAGGAAAGGTTTACATTCTTCCCAAGTGGGGTTTTCACCTATAATCTCTACTTCATCACTAGATGGTAACGACAAAACATTCCATGCAACAGGGGAGTTACCTTGTGTCTATGTCTTTTCAGCCTCTTCTTCTTCTCTAGGGTCCTCTTGGTCTATTTTTGTACATTCAACATTCAACACTCAACTCTTTTTCTATGTTTCCCCCTACTTCTTATTTATTTGTATCTCCTCTTTCATCCTATTTCTTTGAATCTCCTCCTTCATCCTCTTTCTCTTTAACCCCTCCTTCATTCTCTTTTATTTCCAGTCCGGTGGTCATATCATCATGGATATTTTATAATTTTGTCTCTTCTTTATTCTTGGAATCCTTGTCTCTAGACTCATTGTTTCTAACAATGAGTTATGTTTCTAAATTGGCTCCTTCCATCTCTACTTCCTCTCTCTCTATCAGTTTCTCTATGTCACTGTTTTTTTTCTCCACCGAACCCTGAGTTCCAATGAGGGTGGTGAATTCGAGCCAAGTTGCATTCTTTTGTTCTAGTGCATGGATGACCAAAATCTTGATCAATCCATGATTTGAAACGTAGGCTTGCAGATGTTTGGACCGACACACAAATATATCCATTAGCTTCATGGACTCTAGCAAAAAGTAAAGGATGTTCAACAACTGCCCATGGTGAGGATGTGACAATATCATAAAGTGGTAGTTGAATAAGGTAGTAAACCTTCCTTCATAGGTGTTGACGGGTGTAAATAATACACTGTCAACTGGAAGGTCAAATCCGGACCGGGGTTGTCTAATTAACCCAAGCCATTTGGTATGATCTGACCCGATGGGTTTAATGGCTCTGTTAGCCAACTAAAGTCCTAAAAATAGTAAAAGAAATAAACTAATCTAAAGCTATGATTCTAACAAATGATATATTACTTACTAATGTTTATTAAAAAGAAACATGAATATACAAATGATTATAAACAATCTATATACAATTTACAAGGTTTACTTGAAATCTTGCAAAAATGAGTGTTCATAATAATGTTTCAAAATAAGATAACGTAAGAACACAAATCTTTTTTTTTTTTTTTTTAATGTTTAAAGATTTTAAACTAATAAATATTAAGCACATACAATCGAAACAATGACACAGAAACAATCAAAGCTAATTAATGCAATCATCGTCTCATTCATATATAAACAAATATGAATAAAAGAAAGCATTGCACCTACTAACCTCTCACTGATCAACAGTGCTAAGCTAAATTCATCTCTCTGTATTTGTATGAGCTCCTCTTAACCTGTGTCAAGTGTAAACCTATGACAAAAACAAGCATAATACTTCCTGAAGAAATTCAAGGAAGTGTTTCATATTCTGGAGTGAGTTTATAATGATAGAAAGACAAATACTTATATATATTGTGACCTTGAAATGTCTACTAATTGAAAATAAAAGAAATTCCAATTCTCAGGAATGGTGTTACCAACTATTTAGCATCAGATGTAAACTTGAAATACTTGAATAGATGATCAGTCACAGATATAAACTAAACCAAAAGATAATGAACCATATAAATGAAAATATAACATGAAAAAATATTATATGCAGAACAGTCTAAAGCTAGTTCAATACAAATAAAGTTTCATATTCAAAAATTATATGAGAAACAATATTAACATTGCACAATCTACAAAAGCACAAAAGCCAAAGAGTAAACTGTTTTCTCATATAGTTTCAACAAAATATGTTCATCATCTGGTCCACGAAGAACTTTTGGGATAATAGACTCTTAAAGATTGAAAAAATTAATATATAAATGATAACAATTAACCATGTACTGATAAACAGACACAAGCTAATTTAAATCAATTCATAATCAATTATTCAAAGAATATGAAGATATTATAATGAAAATAAAACCATTTTACTCACAGGACAAAAGCCATTAAGCAACCTGGAATTCCATATTCTTCTTTGAAAATACTTGTCCATTCTCCCAAAGATTCCAACCATCTGTTACTCCATTTGAAAAGAAATTTTTTTTACAAAAGAAATAATATACAAAAGAGAAAGGATAAAATCCTCCTCTCAATTTCCTGGATCCCCATGGCTCTGAACTTTCTCATATATTTATACAATGAACGAACAGTTTGGGCATCACTAATAATTTCCACTACCTGAAATTTGCCTCGTAAAGAGACACAAATATCTCTCAAAGCGTGCATTTTTTTGGGAAAATGTCCACGAGTAAGCTAAATGGGTCCATTTTGGAGATGGGTTTTCAACCGTTTCTTCAAATTCCTTATGGTTTGGCTGAAAAAAGTGCCACAAAATTGTCTTTCTGTTCTTGAACGCATTTCCAAATCTTATTTGTTGTTGCTAAAAAATTATTTGCAGCAATCCAATATTGTTTTTGGATCAATTATCTTGAATGTATTTGGATAATAAAATCAAGCCATAATCAGATCCATACCAAATAACTGATAATAGAAACCTGTGAAAAAAAAAAAAACCTAAATTAATAACCTAAAAATTGCAAATAAAACAAAATCTAGAATACTAAAATAAAAAATGAATTTAAACTAACTATAAGTTTTAAACAAATATTGTTTATATTTTCCTTTCAAATATGATCTTTAAAATTCTAGAAGCTTCAAGTTGATGGAGATGAGAAAAATATTAATTTTTGGTTTTCACAAAATCAAACAAATGATAGATAGTTCTGTTTTTTATTATTTTATTTTTATTTTGAGATGAGATGCAAACTAACAAAATAATTTAATTAATTAAACCTACCAAATGATTTTGTGAAAATGATTGTTAATGAGCAAAAGACGAAAACATAATCATAATTTAAACAAAAGTAAAAGTTGATAAAAATTAAGGTTTTCGTTTAAATTAAGATTTCTATGTTCGTCTCTCCCTCATTCAAATTTTATCAAATGTGAAAAAATGTCATAGAAAAGATCCGTCGTAATAAAAACTCCCAAATTATGAAGCTCGTCCATCAACATTAAAACTCTGTAGAAAGAAAAATGAAATGGAATTTAAATTTCATGAAACTCAAACCAAACAAAAGAAAAGAATATAAACTCAAACCAACCTCGAAACAAAATAAACCAATACCAATCCAATCAAGTCAAAGGGAAACAAACGAAGAATCCAAGTAAAATTCTGAGGGACCCTAGATTTTGATTAAAGAAAAAGAAGGGGGCTATTGGGGCCCAACAAATGGCGACTTAATAGGTGAAGTAGTTATCTTTGACCTATTAAACTTTCATTGTAGGGAAGAAGAATAAGACTTGGATATAATTTTAAGCTGCTTTGAAACAAATCCACTTTGATATTACACAATATTAAGACTAGCTCAAATTTATAGAAAATATCAAAAAGAAGAAAATAATGCTTTTACAGAGGATTATAACCTGAAGTTGTGTTTTAATCAAAGAGTCACGATGTTTATAAAAGGACTTCAATACCATTGACAGAGCCACTGCTAACAGCAGGCGTCCATAGCCTCGACATGGATGTCATTTAACCCACTCAAATGCTTTAATCCCATCCAATAGTTGTATCCACATGATGTATACTTCCATAAAATTTAAAAACATCTTCTACCTCTTGACCCAACATTGCTTCATTGCTAGCAGGCCTGTTCAGTACCCCAACAAAGTTGTCTTGGTATCATGTGTTCATTTACTCGCTGCCAGCGAGCCTATTCAGTACCCCGACGAGTTTACACACACTTACCACACTTAAGTTCTTCAAACACTCTTATGCCACTTTTTTTTTTTTTTTTTAAATAAGAAGTATCATATATTAAAAACCTTCCAGAACTGAGGTAAAGTTGCAAAATACAGTGATAGACATACTGTAGTTACTGGACTGCCCCAACAGAGGGGAAACCAGTCCAACCAGCATAGGAGTCCAGCATAAATAGTATGATAGGCTAAGAAAAGTGGTTTTAGACAAACTGTTTATCAGCTAAAATTAACAAAAAGGCTGATAAGACCTGGAGAAACACTATAGACTTAGACACCTGGTGGATATCCAAGCCACGTGGCATGGAGGTCCTCTGTCCAGGGCTCCTCTTCGACAAACGTCACCTGGTCTGCCCATTGTCAGTCGACTTGCACTTCGCCCATGGTTCCATCAGCCTCTGTGGTAGCATTTTGCATCGGTATCCTTGCCATGTCCGTCTCTGCAACACTTCTCTCTCACGTATCCTGCTCCCGTGCCATCACTGTTGAGCGTTGCACCTTGTCATGTCCTTCATCTGGAGCTGCACTGGGTTCCTCCATGGGGGTCACTTCTGTCGAGTCCGAGGAGAAAGCTGCGTGCATGGAGGAGAGAGTCTGAAGAAAGACCTCCACCTTTTCATCTGTTGCTTGTAGACGAAACTGGAGATCCTCCACCCCCTGACGGAGCTCAAAGACTAGGCCATGAAGGATAACCAAGCTGTCTCTGAAATGCGCGCTATTGAAGGAATCAATGAATTGGTATCCATCACCCCTAGGCCTACGATGACGAGGAGGCTCACCGCTTGAGTTTCTCAGAGGGTCAGGGACTGGTGTGTGGGTAGTGAAATCCACAGGAGGGTCGAGAAAGAGACGCGGGAAAGAGCTTGACATCCGGGGGATAATTTCCAAACAATCAAAATGCAAGTTCGGTGGATCGTGAGAGGAAGCCAAGAAATGATCGGACTGGAGCGGGGGGGAGGAGCAGATGGAAGGTGAGTCGGGAGGAGAGACCGAGGGTCGACGAGGCTTCCAGGGAGAGCCCCTTCGTGGCCTTCCCCTGGGACGCGGCATAAGGTAATAACTGTAACTAGCCGAGGAGATTAGGTGCACTATGCAGAGGTGTATGACCTGGGGGTGAGCAGGGGCAGCATGGAGCCAGAGAATTCGAGCAGGATTAGGCCATGGCTATGAGGGGATGATCCCTCCAGAATGCAAGCGGAGACGAGTGACAACCATCGCTAACCAAGCCAAACGATGACACAAGTATGGAGAGGGAGACTTCATAAATGCCCCTTCTAATCACAGTAATGGCTATTTAATCGCGGAGGAGGGTGACCGGCTATGGCACGAGCCCGTCACATGGCTCTATGCCTCAGTGGCTGGTGCCTACCCCCGCCGTCTACCACGTTTGCCGCCCTAACACCCCATCCGGGGAGACATCCACCATTCCAGCTTTGCAGATACATTGCTGGAGTATAGGGTGATCATGATCCTGGGTTGAATTGCATTGGAGTTCTGGTCCACTCCAGTTGGTACCCAGATTAGCCAGTTCATCCGCAACTTGATTCGTCGTCCTCCTGATGTGTGCGGGAATGATAGCCTGATTTGGACGCATTAGATCTGCGATGATCTGAAGGCCGTGTGAGAGTCTCCAGCTAGGTGAAATTCTGTTTGGATTTTCCCTGTTTAAGATTCTGCACAGTAGGCTGATGATGACTTGGGAGTCCCCCTTGACGATTACCTTGGTGAAATTGTTTTTGATGGCCAATTGCAATCCTTTGATAAGACCCCAGAGTTCTTTTGTATTGTTCGTAGAGTTCCCAAGGGAGCCAGCGCCTATGATGAGAATGTGCCCATGATGGTTGCGGAAGACTACTCCATAGTCGACAGCCCCTGGATTGCCCTTAGAGGCTCTGTCAAAATTGAGCTTGACAAAATCCTCCGGGGGAGGAGACCAAAAAGAGTGGCTGCTAGAAGGGATGGTGAGAGAGGGGGAGGGGAGAGCCTAAAGAGAAGGGAGTGGTGTCCAATGCTGGAGAATGGGGAGTTTAGAAGGAGAGCAGGTTAAGTCTGCGTTGGACCAGTTCCGTAGGTGGAGTGTTTCCAGGATGTTGCGATGGCACTGACGCCAACACTGTTGCCACGGGAGGGAGATACTTCTGAAGAGTCTTATGTTCCTTTCTTTCCACGTTTGCCAAAGGATAAATCCGGGTAGAAGTTGCTAGATACGATTAAGGAGGGGGGAGTGGAAAGCATGGTCCCTCCAGTTCGTAATGGTTTCAAGGATGCTGTCTCTGAGACGGTCCGATGTACGCATGATGAGCGCTGCTTGATCCCAAATTTGTGCTGTGTAAGGGCAAGAATTGAGGAGATGGTTCATGGTTTCCTCTGCTTCTCCACAAAGTATACATAAAGAGGGTCCCACAAAACCTCTTTTCGAGAGGTTGTCCCATGTGAGAATGCTGGAATGGGAGACCAACCATAGGAATAGAGTGATTTTAGGCCAGTGTTTAAGACTCCAAATTTTATTCCAAACTTTCGAAGCAGGGAGTGGGTCTAACTGAGTTTTGATTTGGTAGGCTTCCTGCGTGCTGAAAGATCCCTATGGCCTGTATCCCCACCGAAGAGTATCTTCTCCTGCAATTTTGGGAATTTTCCGTTTAGCCAGCTCTTCTTGCAAAGGTGCCAGATCTACATGCGCCTCTAGGTTAATGCGTTCCCTATCCAAATGCCAGCATTGCCAGGTGTCCTCCGTGGGATTGTCTTGCCAGTAGTCAGCTACTCTTGTCAGGCCTACCTGTGTGGCTTGGGTGCAGATGTCGTGGGCCCATTCTTCAGCATTCAGAGCTGGCCACTGTGGCCAGGAGTCTTGCCAGAAAAGAGCCGTTTCCCCATTACCTATCTCCCAGAAGGCGTGCTGAGTCACCAGCTGTCTATTCTGCTTGGCCGCTGTCCAAATTAAAGAGCCCGGGTTGTCCCCATTCCATCGGATTAAGTTCTTCTCTGCCATATTTGGAGCATATTTCTTCCTCCAGAATCTGGCCCAAAGATCTTTGGGATTTTTTAGCCAGCGCCACCAAATTTTGGCGCTGAGAACCTTGTTCATTATAGAGGGATCCCTTAATCCCAGTCCTCCTTGTTCTTTGGGCTGACAAATTTTATCCCAGCTAACTAGTGCTATTTTCTTCCCTTTGTTGAGGCCTTGCCAAATGAAGTTTCTTTGTAAGCTTTTGGTGGTTGTAAGGACGAACTTCGGGGCAGACAGCGCGGAAAAAGAAAAGATCGGGAGGGCCTGAAGAACGACTTGGAGGAGAATGAGACGGCTGGGAAGGTTTAAGGCTCTAAAGGTCCAGAATGAGAGCCTTTTAGAGAAGGAAGATAAAAGATGTTCCCAGGAGGAATTTCGGAGGGCATTGCCAATCAGGGGAATGCCGAGGTATTTGGACGGAAGGGAGCTTCTGTTGAAACCAAGGATATCTAAGATGTGGCGTTGGATCTGAGGGGGCATATTGAAAAAAAAGATTTGGGATTTATCCTTGTTGCAGTCCAGGCCTGAGGCATCAGAGAAGGTTTGGAGGATCTCCTGGATAGAGTTGGCCTCACAGACAGTAGGGCTGCCCATTAAGAGGGTGTCATCCACAAATTGGCTATGCGAGATAGGGGGTGAGATGCCGTGTAGGGGTAAAACTGTCAGAAGGTTGTTTTCTAAAGTTGCGTGGATGGATCGGCTAAGGCCTTCGGCCAAGATAATGAAGAGGAAAGGGGAGAGGGGGTCGCCCTGTCCAATCCCTCTTGAAGGGGAGAAGGGTCATGAGGGGACACCATTGATGAGAAGAGAGAAGAAAGCCGAGGAGGTTAGATTCATAATCCAAGTTACCCAGTTCTGATCAAAACCAAAAGCTAGAAGCATTGCTCGCATATACTCCCAGCTTATCTTATCAAAGGCCTTAGAGAGGTCTAATTTGAGGAGCATACCTGGAGTTTTGGTATTTTGCAGGGAGTGAATTACTTCATGAGCTAGGATGACGCTATCCAGGATTTGTCTGCCCTCAACGTAACCAGATTACTCTAGGGATATGATTGTCGGTAAGATAGGCTTGAGTCTCCGGGCTATCACCTTTGTGAGGAGTTTGTAGATGACGTTGCAAAGAGCTATAGGCCTATACTGCTTGGGCCGATAAGCTTGCCCCTCTTTGGGAACTAAAGTGAGGAAAGTGGCATTGAGAGCCTGGAAGACCTGTCCAGTGGCTCGAGAGTCTTCCAAAATTTCCCAAACCTCTGTCTTGATCATCGACCAGCAATAGTGGAAAAAGTCGCTGGTGAAGCCGTCGGGACCAGGAGCCTTGCATTTGGGGGTGTCCTGAAGTGCTTGATCTACTTCCTCAATTGTGAAGGGCCGTAGTGTTGATACTGAGAGGGGGGTGAATCAGTATCAAGTACAATTTAAAACCTTTTTAAACTTATACTTAAACCATTCAATTATATCCAATGAGAAATGAACAATAGTATAAGAGTTACACCAATACGCCACAATACACCATGCAC
>ML812130.1:26260-39778 GCA_009831015.1 Picea engelmannii
TCCATGGGTGTTGTATCTTCATTTTCATTTTCCTTCATGTCCAAATAACTTCATCAATCTTCTGGTCCAAAACCCATGACTAGGGTTGACATCAATGACAACAACCAATCTTCCAACACGTAGGAGGGCTGCGTTTTGCTCTTGGGTAACGAGGGAGGGCACATTCCGCGTAATCTTATTTTTTTCTTCATGTCTATCCAAGATGGGCTCTGTAAGGAGGTTTTGAAAATACTCTATTAGGGTTGTTTCCATATCAGCATGGGAGTGAATGGTTTCCCCTTCATCCGAGATGAGATGCGTGATCTTATTAGAGTGTCGCCTTTGGATAACAGTTCTGTGAAAGAACTTGGTGTTGCGTTCCCCTTCCTTGAGCCACTGAATACGTGACTTTTGTTTCCATAAGATCTCTTCCTGTCTTTTCCTAGCTTCAATCTGTTGATTTACTTTTATTTCCTGGGCTTTTAGCTCATCCGTTAGCCCTTGCACTCTGATCTGATGCTGAATTTCACCCATTTGTTCTGAAAGCTATTTTTGGGATTCAAAGATGTTTCCAAAGGTATGCTTGTTCCAAAGTTTGAGAGTTTGTTTAAGATTCTTTAACTTTTGCTGGAATTTATACATTTTGGAACCGCGGGGGATCGCTGCCTCCCGCCACCAATCTTGGATATTTGCTCGGAAATCAGGGTGGTCTAGCCAGAACTATTCAAACCTGAAGGGTTTTTTACCAAGTGTGGCTAGGACATCCAACCATAATTGTATGGGCCAGTGATCTGAACCAGAGAGGTTCATGATAGTAGATTCCATTGCCATGCCATCCATCATGAGTGATTCCGAGATGAGGAAACGATCTAGTTTGCAGGCAATTTGATGTATTCCTGTCCTTCTGTTTGTCCAAGTATGAATGTCATTGTTGGCCTCCAATTCGATGAGGTGAAGATCGTCTATTAGGCTATTGAAGTCGCTGGTGTCTCGATCTAGTCGTCTTGATCCTCCTTTTTTTTCCTCCAGGCTGCGGATGATATTGAAATCACCACCAACAATCCATCTATTATACTGTGTAAGGCTGGATAAGTAACTCAGGATTTTGATGAAGGCCTGCTTATCCCTCGGATTGGCCGGGCCGTAGACATTGGTCAGATGTCCGGGCTTGTTTGATCTGATGAGCCTATAATCTGCTGTGATGGACCATTTGGTTGTGAGAAAGTTTTCCATCAGCACGACTGAGGTACATTTTGTTTCCTGCAATAGTATAATGTCTAGTGTTTCCACTAAGATCAGTTCTCGTAGCATTTTTTGCTTGCTACGTCCATTGAGGCCTCTGATATTCCATGATATGATCTTCATGATGACGGAGGGGTGGGGAGAGGAGGGAAGCTGTCCGAGATCAGGTGGATTTGCCCTGAGTTCACCATAAAGTTTCCTATTTCTTGTATGAGCTTGTTAGTGGATTTCCTCCCCCTTTTCTTTTCGTCTTTCTGAGCTTTATTTGGGTTCTTTGTCTGACTACCCTGGATTCCCAAGGATTTGCTAGCTCGGGCTGAGGACCCAGTTGAAGAGTTGAGAAAGACTTTGTGCACCTTCCGCAGTTGATCCCTGGGTATAGTGTAAGGTTTTTGCTGCCTATAGGCGTGCTCAAGGTGCTCCAGATCTACCCCAGCTAGGTCTTGCTCCTCCATCTCCATTTCTTGTCCCCATCTTTTGTCTCCTGCAAATCTTGTAGATCTTGTGCCAAGTCTAGGGGAGGGAGATCCAGTTCCTTACTCTATGGGAGCTGTTCATTACTTTGGACAACTGGCTGGGGTCCATTGTCTGGGGGTGGTACATTTGGGTTTGCAGGGGTTGTGGGGTTTTCTGGTTGATCTTGTAAAATTGCAAATTTATTGCTGGTTGAGGGGTCTTTACTTACCTGAGCCGGTTGTTTTCTTCCTCCTTATCGTCTTTTCCCTGCTGGTTGTACAAAGCCTTCCTTGTCTTTGCCGCTTTCTGGGTTCCCTTCTTTGTGAGCCGAATTGAGAGGGCATTCTCTGAAGAGATGACCATGTTCATGGCATTTCCTGCATCGGAATGGAATGTGTTCGTAGTTGATGGTCTGAGACCAGTCCTCGTCATGATATTCCAGTGTGATAGATCCTGGGAGCGGCTTAGCTATGTTCAAATACACACAGATTTGCGCGTAGGAGGTATAGCGCCGCTGCTTGGTGGCTTCGGAGGACTTAACATAGATGCCAATGGTATTGCCAATGCCGGCCAAGACCTCTTCCATCCAGAATTCCTGGGGAAGAGAGTACAGTCTAATCCATACCGGCGCATGGGCAAAGTCTTCCTTCTCAGGGCTGAACTTTTCTGTCCAGAATCTTAAGAAGAGTCTAGCCGAGTTGTAGAAATATGCCCCCCCGTCAAAGATGCGATTGCAATCCTCAAGGTTGTGGAGGATGATTGTGAAGAACCCTTTGGAACCCAGTTGAAAATCGTAGTGACCTTTTGGTTTCCACCAGTGTTGTATCCATTTGACTAGATCACGCTCAGAAGGCCAGAGCCCTAGAAACTTTCCCACCAGGGCATAGTCTCTCATATATTGCTTCTGCTCTTCTATGCGTGGCAATCTTATGACATGTTTTGGAGCCTGTGGTGCCTGTGGAATGCATTTACCCGGCATCCAAGGAACCGGGGCGTTTGCAGGGGCAGTTTCTTTAATTGGATCGATATCCGTCTCCCGATCCTTGAAGGTCCCTTCCGCTGGAAGCTTCAAGCACATGTCTGAAGGTAGCTCAAAGGTCGGCCTTTTCGCTCCTGCTACAAGGTTTTCATTTGCCGTGATTTGGCTGTAGGAGACGTCAGTCGATGCCCCCTCCCTGCGAGACATGAGCCCCCGTGGGGCAGTCGTCGTGGTGGCACAGTTCGTGGCGGCGACGATGTAGCTCTAAACCCTAGTTGCATAGCCAAATCAAGAATCACATGGATTTTTACTCTTATGCCACTTTTAAATAATAATACAATTATAGATTTATTGATGACAGAGAGAGCGGGGTGATACTGAAGGTTAATTGTAATACATGTGAACAATTGATCATTTTTTTTTATTTGTTTTAAAAATTGGAAGTTTTATCATGGTTTAGAGATTTTAGATTTTGGTTAAGAAATCATCTAGAGAATGGGGAAGCACTTAAAAGTGATATTTTAAGAACAGGGACGGTGTAAAAAATCTAAGGATAATCGTAATTCCCAAAGATCTCGACACATTTCAGGGGTAATACTCTGACAAAGACCATTTAGGATTTCATAGTACTCAACCGACTTACAAATCAATTATCTGAGCTGAACCTTAACATCAGAAACTATTTGAATTGTTTCAAATTTCTTTCAAAAACATAAGTATTGAAATGAATGCTTCCTTCGACAATTGCTCTTTGATAAAAAATATAATTATTCAAAAAGACAGACAAGAAGAAAGTTCAATCAAAGAAAGAAAAAAAAAACAAACACATAACAAACTGAATCAGATTTTATTAATGGGATTCAAAATTAGAAGTATATCAAAACAAACAAAATCGAAATAGCAAAAGCACACTTTCAGAAACAATTTAGGCCAAAGATAAACCTGAGCTTTAGGATCTACTAGCATCCCACTGTAAAATAAAGGAAGAACTAAATCATATAAAATATCATGTACGTGCAAGTTCTTTTCTTAAGATAGTGATGCATAAGATGTTACTTTGACCAAGCATTATTATTAAAAATAAAAGAGACTAAAATAAAATAGAAAAATCCTTACTAATATGAGTGTAGTCCTACTCGTGGCACCTTGGGTCAGGGTTGAATTGATAGTTAAAATTTACTTATCTCTTTACTTTCCATTTAAAATTTTCATGATGATACTACGTTTTTGAAAATAAATATTCAACAAAAAGCAGAGAGAAAAATATTTAAAGTGGACTTCCCTGACAACATTCATATTATGGTTCTCTTGGTGTGCCCACTTGTGTTCATAACTACATTATTACAAAGAAACACTGAGAAATAAAGATAAACGAAACCTACTCCTAAACCTACTCTAAACTACTAAATATATTAAAAGGCTATGTAAAATCGTATTTCCAGTGCAGCCATAAGAGCATCTTCAATCCTGCAAGGCATAGAAAATTGAAAATCAGAATAAAAGAATGTAGTATTTGTAGATACAAAAGAAATATGTCATGCTTACTTCCTATATATTCTTTTAAAAACAAAACAAGCATGAACTTACCATTTTTTTGAAACTTCTTGATTTATGAATGCTCCAACCATTCTGCAATCTTGTCGTGATATGGGTCATAATGGCATGGAATAGTGTAAGTAATTTTGGAAAACTTGTCAATATTATGGGGACCTGGCATAACCATCAGCGAAGGCCTAAGTGCCCCATCCTCTTGACAATTCTCCAAGTGTTCATCCATTTCTTCACATGGAGGATCTAAAAAAATCATGTCATGCTTACTTCCTAGATATTTAGGTAGAAACAAAGCAAACACACCTTTATCTTTATTATGAAGATTTTTTAGATATGAATCTTCAAGCCATTCTAATATCTTGTCATAAAAATTAGGATGCAAACTATGACTTCGATGAAATGAATATATCAATGGGGAACACATCATAAGAGGATTCATGACATCAATTAGATTATTGGTTTGAATGCTTCCTTTGATGATATTGATCATTTCAAAATGTGAAGCATAAACATTAAAATTCAAACTAATCAAAGAACAAATATGCAATGTAGAATATTTGATCTCCATAAGAATGAGTGCATTGTCTTTTTCAAAAATAAATCGTGTAAAATCATCTTGCAACATGTCTTTTTTCCATGCGAGTGATGAAAGTGAAAGAACATCAATATGACTTCATAAATGTTATGTTTGGAATTAATTTCACCAAATCTTGGCATATCGAAAAGATCTGATTGTGACGGAAAAGAGTAAGATATTGTGGGTAAAGTATCATGTCCACCAGAATCTAAGAAGAGACTAGGATATAAAGAGTAAAAGGAATCAGAAATGAACACATAAAATAATCTCTTGAGCTATGATATTTAGCAATGATATTCTCAAGACATTCTTCTTCGCTTTCCTTAAAACTTTCACTCTGTTTTGGTGATAAATTATTCAACATAATATGATCATCTAAATTTGTCTCCTATATGATAGACAATTCAAAACTTTCATGACAAACATCTAATCTTTCCTGTGGATAAGGTATGATTTGTGGATGAAGGTTTAAGGTTTCTTCTTCCAATTGCATATCTACACCTTTAATCAGTTTCATTGGAATGTTAGAATGCTTAAGATCATTTTCATCACCTAAGTGTTCTTCAATAACTGAATTTAAGTACTGATTAGAGCAAGAGTTAGAAGAAAATGGACATTCACCTTGATCCAACATCAAATATTCTTCCACGATGGTCGAGGGATGAGTATACAATGATTCAGAGGAAAAACCAGTTCGATTGTCAGTAAGAACCTTTTCAATAGGTTCTACCTCCCTCGCTTGTTCAAAATTTTCGGACGGATTCCTCTCATCCCGCGAACAAAATTATTCTCGTAATTGAGTGATAGGATTTGTAACTGATTCATCATTCGCGATTGAATATGACTGGATGAAAGAGACACAGGCATCATAGAGGAGATTTAGTACAAATGACATGTCATTAAGATTAAATTTACAAAGAACATGATAGATTCTTGTTGAAAAGCCTTCTGGAGATGAATTTTCATTGATTAGTAAAGTATGAAATTCTTCACATAATTGATTGTAATCATAGTTTTCAAAAGCATCTAAAAATTCCTCTACAAATTGAAACCAATCAATAATGTGATATGCTAGAAAAGACTCAAACCAATGTTTAATCCGACCCCTAAAAGTAAAAGTGAACAATCTGCATAAAACCTTTAAATTAGAAATATCATGCTGGATGCATTTACACCAAAACTTGTTAAGATGGTGTTTTGCAGATACACCCCTGCCACCATCAAAGGTGAGTTTGGACAAACGAGAGACTGTCTTGTTTGGAATATCAAGTAATGAGAAGTGGAAAGCATGTTCCAACACAATGATTTGGGGAGCCATGGGAAATTAAATTAATTCAAAACAAAGACTCCTGAAAGGCCAGCTTGTCAGTCTGGCCTTCCTTCTAATGCATTTCAAGATGACACAAAAGAAGAATTTATAAATCTGGAATTATGACAAGCTGAGGGGTAAAACATTTAATCATTAAACTTACTCGGCCCTCCTTCTAGTGCCATTTGTTGACAGACGTAAATGACACACCATCAACTGGAAGGTCAAATCTAGACTGGGGTTGTCTAATTAACCCAAACCATTTGGTATGATCTGACCCGATGGGTTTAATGGCTCTGTTAGCCAACTAAAGTCATAAAAAAAGTAAAAGAAATAAACTAATCTAAAGTTATGATTCTAACAAATGATATATTACTTACTAATGTTTATTAAAAAGAAACGTGAATATACAAATGATTATAAACAATCTATATACAGTTTACAAGGTTTACTTGAAATCTTGCAAAAATGAGTGTTCATAATAATGTTTCAAAATAAGATAACGTAAGAACAAAAATCTTTTTGTTTTTTTTAATGTTTAAAGATTTTAAACTAATAAATACTAAGCAAATACAATTGAAACAATGGCACAAAAACAATCAAAGTTAATTAATGCAATCATCGTCTCATTCATATATAAACAAATCTGAATAAAATAAAGCAATGCATCTACTAACCTCTCACCCATTAATAATACTAAGCCAAATTCATCTCTTTGTATTTGTATGAGCTCCTCTTAACCTATTTCAAGTGTAAACCTATGAAAAAAACAAGCATAATACTTCCTGAAGAAATTCAAGCAAGTGTTTCATATTCCGGAGCAAGTTTATAATGATAGAAAGACAAATAATTATATATTTTGTGACCTTGAAATGTCCAATAACTAAAAATGAAAGAAATTCCAATTCTCAGGAATGGTGTTACCATCTATCTAGCATCAGATGTAAACTTGAAATACTTGAATAGATGATCAGTCACAGATATAAACTAAACCAAAAGATAATGAACCATATAAATGAAAACATAACATGAAAAATCATATTCAAAACAGTCTAAAGCTAGTTCAATACAAATAAAGTTTCATATTCAAAAATTATATGATAAACAATATTAACATTGCACAATCTACAAAAGCACAAAAACCAAAGAGTAAACTGTTTTCTCATATAGTTTCAACAAAATACGTTCATCATGTGGTCCACGAAGAATTTTTGGGATAATAGACTCTTAAAGATTGAAAAAATTAATATATAAATGATAGCAATTAACCATGTATTGATAAAACAGACTAAAGATAATTTAAATCAATGCATAATCAATTATTCAAAGAATATGAATATATTATAATGAAAATAAAACCATTTTACTCACAGGACAAAATCCATTAAGCAACTTGGAATTCTATATTCTTCTTTGAAAATACTATTCCATTCTCCCAAAGATTCCAACAATATGTTACTCCATTTGAAAAGAAAAAAAGTTTATAAAAGAAATAATATACAAAAGAGAAAGGATAAAAATCCTCCTCTCAATTTACTGGATCCCCATGGCTCTGAACTTTCTCATATATTTATACAATGAATGAGCAGTATGGGCGTCACTAATAATTTCTGCCACCTGAAATTTGTCTCGTAAAGAGACACAAATATCTCTCAAATCGTGCATTTGTTTGGGAAAATGTCTCCTTGTAAGTTAAATGGGTCCATTTTGGAGATGGGTTTTCAATCGTTTCTTCAGATTCCTTACGGTTTGGCTGAAACAAGTGCCACAAAATCGTCTTTCTGTTCTTGAACGCATTTCCAAATCTTATTTGTTGTTACTCAAAAATTATTTGTAACAATCCAATATTATTTTTGGATCAATTATCTTGAACGTATTTGGATAATAAATCAAGCCATGATCAGATCCATACCAAATAACTGATAATAGAAACCTGTGAATAAAAAAGAAACCTAAATTAATAACCTAAAAATTGTGAATAAAACAAAATCTAGAACAATAAAATAAAAAATGAATTTAAACTAACTATAAGTTCTAAATAAATATTGTTTATATTTTCCTTTCAAATATGATCTTTAAAATTCTAGAAGCTTCAAGTTGATGGAGAGGAAAAAAATATTAATTTTGGGTTTTCACAAAATCAAACAAATGATAGATAATTATTTTTATTATTATTTTATTTTTATTTTGAAATGAGATGCAAACTAAAAAATAATTTAATTAATTAAACCTACCAAATGATTTTTTGAAAATGATTGTTAATGAGCAAAAGACAAAAACATAATCATAATTTAAACGAAAGTAAAAGTTGATAAAAATCAACGTTTTCGTTTAAATTAAGATTTCTATGTTCGTCTCTCCCTCATTCAAATTTGATCAAATGTGAGCAAATGTCTTAGAAAATATGTGTCATAATAAAATCTCCCAAATTATGAAGCTCGTCCATCAACATTAAAACTCTGTAGAAAGAAAAACGAAATGGAATTTAAATTTCATGAAACTCAAACCAAACAAAAGAAAATAACATAAACTCAAACCAACCTCGAAACAAAGAAAACCAATACCAATCCAATCAAGTCAAATGGAAACAAATGAAGAATCCAAGTAAAATTTTCAGGGACCCTAGATTTTGATTAAAGAAAAAGAAGGGGGTTTTTGGGGCCCAACAACAGGTAATGTATCTCTAAAAGAAATAGGAAACGTCTTGTCAAGAAGAAGGTAATGAGGTTTTGTTGATTCCCTTACCCTTTTCTTTGACCTGTTCTTCTCCTCTCAGGAAGTTCACCTTAGCTATTGGAATCAATGCTTTCTTACTAAACCTAATTACTCATGATTGTGGAAACCCTATAGCCACTGCGATAGTCCCTTATGTAACATCGACATGCATTCCATGCACCGTCGAACTTGCTCCATCTAGATTCTGAGCAAACTCAAGGGCGATGATATTATCAAATCCCTGCAATTTCTCAAAGAAGGTCACCCAACCTACATCCCAAAATATTTGACAAGCTTCCGGATGTCTACGCAACAAATCGAGCGACTTAGGCTCATGACGAATGATTGATACTCCCATTATGGATAGTCAGTTTCTTACTAGATTTCTATCTGTAGATTTTCAGCAGGGCGAGTTGTAGGAATAAACATGCATTCCTAGCTAGGAGAGATTGATAAATTCTGAAAGTTGACGGTATGGCGGTTTTATGCCATAATTGATATTAATGGAAAATAGTGGGAATGTTGTGTCATCATGGAGAGGTGGCATGATGTGATGGGTGGAATGGAAAAGGTAATAAATACGACACATGGTAAGATGACGTGTCCCCCCCAACTAATGGTTGAATCCATCCTTGACAGAGGTGGAAGGATTGATGGAGGCAATCAAAATGTAACCTCAAAAGTTTAAAAGTATGCAAATGAATGGAAAGGACATGCCTGTCAGGCATAGATGATTTTAGGGGCTAAATTTAGTGCATGGGCTAATTTTCTATGGTTTTTCCAAAAACGAGATTCACTATTTTAAAAACGATTCGCACAAATTCTATAGGATAAAATTATTTTACCTTAAAAATCATCAAAATTTTATAAAAACTGTATAAAATCCTTAGAAATTTGAATATTTTTACAAGAATATCGCTAAACATTTATAGTAGGCATATGAAGGATTAGTAAGATTCGCCAAGGTTTCTAAATTTTAAAATAATTTTCCATCCTTAAAATCATCCCTGTTGTCGGGTACTTACCATAAAGTGTTCCTAACATGTCAGTTGTTGAGTTTAAATGGAGGTTGGAGTATGAGCCATAATGATAACCGTAATAGGTGGAATTAGCAAAGTACATGGTCATAAAGTGGCATCCAACTATTTGAAGCAGAGTCACAACATTATAACGCTGGAGTTTCAACACTTGATCCCACATTTTAACATACAAAGAGAGTCGTGGCATAAAATTGTAGATTGTGGAAAGTATGAGTAACAACAAGTAGTAACTGTGTGGGTATTAGAAAATGAGTCACAATGAGGGGGTGAGTTTCAACAAGCAAGGGATGAGTTACAACAATAACAAGAAATAATAAATGAGTTACCGCAAGTGATGAATTATGGCATTAGATGAATTACGACAAAGGATGAGTTACAACAAATGAATTGCATCAAAATGAGTTACAACAAAACGAGTTGCGGAAAACGAGTTACAACAAAATGAGTTGAAACAAACGAGTTACAACAAATGAGTTGCACTAAATGAGTTACAACAAATTAGTTGCAACAAAACAAGTTGCAACAAACGAGTTGTGGAAAACGAGTTCCAAAAAAACGAGTTGCAGCAAATGAGTTACAACAAATAAGTTGCAACACATGAGTTACAACAATTGAGTTGCAACAAATAAGTTATGATAAATGAGTTGTAGTAAATGAGTTACAACAAATAATGAGTTGCAACAAACGGGTTACAACAAATGAGTTACAACAAATAATGAGTTGCAACAAATAATGAGTTGCAACAAATGAGTTACAACAAATAATGAATTAAATGAGTTACAACAAATGAGTTGTAGCAACATATATCATCGAATTGTGTTGATCTAGACCTAGAGCTGTTATTGGCAAGAAAATATGTTGCATTATTAACAAAAATAATGGAAAAGAAAATTTGTCTAATTTTTTTTTATTTTTTTTAAGTGTCAACCACCAGGGACATGGTTTTCAATTGGAACCCATCTAATTGTGCTCTAAGGGAGTTTTCAAAGTTAGATTTATTGAATAATAATAATTATTATTATTAAATTATGTGGTTGGTGGTGCAGGAAAATGGTTTTTCGGCCCCAATGATTTCAAAACCTAGGTCTGAAATAACATGAGAAATAAACAAATCTTTAGAAAGCGACTGATGATACAACCGAAGACGATGGCCATTAACCAATAGGGAGCTTTGTGAATTGTCTATGGTTGTAAGTTTGACAATCCCATTGTCAAAAACCGTGTCCACTTCCTAAGGGCCTAACCATATAGTGCAAAGCTTCCCCTTGAAATATTTAAATATGGAATCCTATAACAACGCCCAATCGCCCTTTTGAAACTCTTTCTTTTTAATAATTTTTTTTTATTAATTGGGTTGGTTTTCATTGATGTCAACCCTAGAAGAAAGTCCGGTAGCAAATTCCGGTAGCCCCAACAGTATGGTCAAGGGACTCAAGTGTGTTTGATGTATAATGGTATGAAGATCCATATATTTGCAGGTAAGACTATTCTAGATGGATAGTACATGTCATGTCATTTCTGGTGATATGTGGAACGTCACATAACTCCTCACTCTTAGAGAGTTATGGCCATGTAAATTTGGAGAACCGTAATGAGTTATCTAGAAGCCCCTAGAAGGTCAAAGAACTCAAATTATTCTAGAAACTCCTAGAAGAAGCTGACTAGTCAAATTGGGTGAAACTAGGAGTTAATCATGGGTTAAGTTGTTGCAAATAAGAAAATAATTAAAAATAAATTAGTTGCAACTAGAAGTGGAGAGTTTACTATTTTTGGATAAAGTGGTTGTAAGTGGACAAGTGGTTAGAAGTGGGTTATCCCTAAAAGAAGCAAGTTGGGTAAAGTTAGTTAGAAGGTAACCCCTTGAGGAAGCTACTTGGAGAATATAAATAAGAGAGAAAGGGGCTCCTATTTTCACCTAATGAGCACATTGAATATCTATTATTTGTGAAACGTTTATCGTAGGTATTCATTGATACATCTGAATTTACGCAAGTATGAGGTAGAAAAGGAGGGTTGACGGTGAAAGTTTTAGAATTACATAAATACAAAAAAAAACCCAAGCTTTTGACGTGTATGAGAGCTGTAGTGGAAGAAGGCATGTGCATACACGGGCTGAAGGAGAATAGGGTGCGTACATACAAAGGTTGAAGAAGAAGAGGTTACAGTTGGGAAAATCCATGAAAGCTTAAGGATATGAAGATACCAGATCTCTAGAATCTGAAAGCAAGCTCCCAGGAAGGTTTACAGTGATTAGGTACAATAGATCTATCTACATGTTCAAAAGGTATGTCTTTATTTTTGTGTAGTTGGATATTGTTCTCTACATGAGATATGGCTATGGAGGTTTGAGGATTTTCCCTAGAGAAGCTATTGGTTGTATGGAACTTACAGTATAAGCCAGATCTACAGAAATACAGTGTTGGTATATCTGATATTTATCATTGGTACTGTTATCCCCATTTTGTGAGATAACTAAGGAGATTATGTCTCGAGGCCCTCAAGTTGTAGATATGGAGTGCCGAGAGACTACATATCCAACAATGTCCACTTACACAGATGGAGACCCTTCTCACCACCACACAGGTGAGGATTTTTAGGATGGCATCTACCGCACCCACTGGCTTCCTGAAGGCAATGGGCCTTTCTCCATGAGGTACAAGTTAGGTATTATGGTGAGTGTCATTTCAATATTTGAGGCATCTGAGTATGTTGTATCTTAACCTGCTTTAGATTCCATGTCATATGATTGGACATTATGCTTTTTCCTTGTTTCACCTTGGTGGTTGACATTGTGCCCTAGTAAGTGGTCTTTCCTTGGGATGGGTTTGCTACTAGGAACTCCCTTGAAGAGCCATCGTACCGTTCCCGATCACACTTATCACTTTTCATCACTTAAAACCCCCCATTTACTTATCTCTTGGGATTTTAGGGTGTATTGACCCAAGAAGGGGCTATCCCTCATTCTATGGGAAGAAGGGGCTGAAGGTCCATAGGGATTGTTGTTGGGTAAAAGATAAGAGCCTATATATAAACCTTCCAGATGCTTTGCCCAGGGATCCCCCAAGAAAGAAATTAAACACTTATTTGTAAGAAAAGGGGGACCCATACGAATAATGATTACGAATGCTGAAAGGGTTAGTTGGAGGATAGGAGGTCTCATCATGAGCTGAACTATAATGAACATGAGTGCTTAGCGGTATGAAATTACCATCATCTGGCTACCAAGCCAGGGTAGTGGATCTCAATTGCACAACTGAGAGAAAGAGGGTATCATCATGAGCCATCCTTCTCATTTCTGCAAAGCATTTGGGAATGACACTGTCATTATTTGGACACCACGCCAAGACAATGGCCTTCAACTCATTCCTTAAAACATGAAATAAACAAAGAATGGAAAAATGATGGGCTTGGAAATATTGCATTGCAAATGAAGGTGCCACACACTGTCTACAAAGGAACCCATGAATGAGACACTACAACCCCTTGTATGTCATGAACCCCATGCCCATTGAGTCTTGATCCTTAACCACTTCGTCCACTTTACATGGCTTAGAGAGGGATCACTTGGGAAACATTCCTTGACCTAGGCAAGATCTACCCAATAGGACACTTCCTCAACCCTCCCATATCCAAGCTTGGCAAGTCGCATAATGTCTTTGAGCACATACTT
>ML812130.1:40704-84728 GCA_009831015.1 Picea engelmannii
TAGGTGGGAAGTATAAGGGCATACACCCCCACCTTAGTCTCCATCATTTTATGCTTACATGTTATTGGTTTAACAAGGGTTTGCTAAGAGAAGTATAAGGGCATACACCCTCTTAACCTAAACCCCTAGGTAGAGATACTTGCCTTGGGGAGTAAGAGGATTTACACCCCCAAGGAGGTAGTACCTCTAGATCTTTATTTGCTTGACTCCACTAACCCAATTATTAAAGGCACTAGTCATTTAATTGTTGCATTGAAGAAATAAATTATTGCCTTGGTAAATGTGAAAACTTGAAGTTTTAAATTTGTCTCTTTGTTAAAATGTTCCTTGAGCCTTTGGATCCCTTGCCTCATTGATGCGTCCCCTTTCACCCAAAACTTCTTGCTACTGTTACAAAAATAACCTACAACCATTAGGGCTGCAGAAAACTAACCTTTTAATGCTAAATAACTCCTAAACTAACACTAGGATTTAAATAACTCTCTACTAAGCCTAGCACACCTATTGGGCTAGTGAGAGGTGGTTTCTAGTGGCTTATTTTTCTGATGTTAAGCTTGGTTTACTACATACATAAGGCTTATAATATCTCTGCAGTTAGATTTTTGTTTAAGCCTTGCTTTTATGCTAAAGTATTGCTTATTCATTGTTGGGTTAAGCTAGCTTTCACTAGTTTATATCTTACTTATTCATTCATATATTTAGCACTTATATTGCAACCTTTATTATCCTCTATGTGATGATATATATATTTTACCTTTTCTGCAAATTAGGGACAACAAGATTAACTTGTTTGTCCAACCAACATATTACAAGAATCCTTGGTTTTCATTGTGTCTCGGGTAGGAAACTTACTCTCGGGGAGTCACTCAACTATTTTGGCTAGTCTTAAACCATCCAGAGACTCTTTCCCAAGCTCTTCATACCACTTAGAATTGACCTCTAGGGGAATCCATTCATACTTATCATTTTCCATCTCATTTCCCCCTAGGGTTGTTGAAATCCCCCCCTTAAGGTGACTACCTCACCTCTAAAGTGATGGGGACACTTGCCTAAGGTGACAATGGGTAGGTGCCCTCCTAGTTGTCACCAATTGGTAGTTGGGTCAAGATTTTCCCAACCTACAACTTGTGTGATAATATTTTTCCACCGTTGCCGGAGAGGATTTTTAATCCTCTTCGTAACCCTAACGACACTTTGGCAAGCTATCCCAAAGCCTTTCCCCTAGATTTCCTGGTGACTCCACCAAGGGACATTCCATTTCCACCTTTCTTTATGAGCTATTCTTAAAGCTCATCTAGCGATTCCACCTTTTGATGCAAACCCCCACCACTCCTAGGGGCTCACATGACCTCCCTGTCTAAGGAATGTTCACATAGGGGAGATAAATTATCTCTTGGGTCCTCGCTGAACCCTTAGAATTATCTACCATAGGCATTTTTCCTTTTCCTTGCGTGAAAAATTCTTACTCGCAAGGGTCTTGTCACTTCAGTGGAGAAATCCATGTGACCTTGGGCCAAAACCGTAGGCTAAACTTCTTTATCCAGCAGGAACTCCGACACTTCGGGCCTTCGAGCTTTGGGAGTTTTAACAACAACACAATACAGTTCCCCCGAATGTCGAATTCTCGAATAGCCTAATAAAAGAGGGGATCAACGTCTCACGCTACACACCGTGATCTATGATTCATAGAAATTTTGGGACTCCAAGATTTGGGAGTCTTCCCTATTCGAATGTGAAATGCCTCCGAATACACGAACTTCGAACTCACGAATCAGACGACTGACGTTTTCCTCCAATCAATAGTTCATGTTTACTCTGGGCTCTGGGTTTTGGAGCTTTTGACGATAACACACTCCAAATATTCTGAACGTCGAATTGGAGAAGGTCTAGGGTCCACGATCCATGTGTCCTAGTCAAAAGACGGTCGAGATGGAATCCGTTCTTCGGCCTTCGGGATTTCTCAATCCAAAACAATTTAAATTCAAGAGTTTCTGGAGTGTCGAACTCCTAACTCTTGTGATTTGTCGACATGTGCACCTGACACCAATGGTTAGGATCTACTCTGGGCTTCATAGCTTCAGGAGTTTTTCTCACTCTTGCAACAATACTTCAAATTCTCCAGAACGAAGAAGTTCAAAGGACTTAGTAGGTTAAGAGTCGTGCTCCTTTCTTAGATATGACGACTGTGAAATATATGACTCGTCCACTCAACCTCCAAATGAAAATGATTCTTCCTCCAAGGAATTTTACTCGCTATTCTTCCTGATCTTTATCACTCTAAGTGACTCAAACCTTGGCACATGCCTGACGTTTCTCTCCTATACTTTAATGATTTACGAAAACCTCCCGTGCACTCCTTGCGCTCACTTTCCTTAGAATGTTTTCAACACTTTACTAAGTGTTGGCTCTGCGCACAACCTGCAAGGGACTTACTTTCGAGATTTTATACTCCAATGAGTATAGGCGCAGTCCTCGCGCTCACTCTGTGCGAACTTACATAATCTCTGCTGAGCTATTGATTCTGAAAATGAATTTGCCTTCACACTCCTTGCATGGGCACTGTGCACTCCTTGCACCAAGACTTCAAAAGAGAAACAATTGAAATTTACATAACATCAAAGGTTGATTCATTCAACCATGAAGTACACATACATGCATATAAACACAAAAAATAGATAACATAACATTTCCCAAATACTCAAAGATAAGAAAACTTAGAGATTGGAAGCAAATCTCCCCTCTTTATATTACTCCAACAAACATTTACAAGGGTTCTTGCAGCTCTCTACTCTGTTAGCACTGAAAGTCACACTTTGACTGCTAAAGTGTAAGCTCAACACCCATCATAATGTACAAGATAATTTTGGTTTTGAATAGGTGGATCAACAAGATGGAGAAAGAAAGGGAGAGGGCAACAAACTGCAGATCAGTAGGCTACACCAATGGGCAATGGAGTCACAAACATTCTACTCATCGAAGGCACTAAAGCTGCTAAAAAAAAAACAAGATTATATGCTGATAGGTGGAAGAATGAAGAAGGAAAACATAAGATAGAATGTTCACCAAACAAATATCTTCTCAATTTAATGAATCAACAAAT
Organism: Picea engelmannii; assembly: GCA_009831015.1. Lineage (NCBI taxonomy): Eukaryota > Viridiplantae > Streptophyta > Pinopsida > Pinales > Pinaceae > Picea > Picea engelmannii. The sequence goes on from ML812130.1 coordinate 43,805, forward strand.
ACTTGAATATAAACAATGGCTAATGGGCAAAATACAATAGATCCTCTACTGCTTGGGGATCCATAAATAATTGGCAGCCTTTGATCCTCAAATCTGCAATATATTCAAATAAGAAGATATATAAACAAAATAATTACAATTTTAAATCACATCTCTCATGAGTCTCCAATAGCAGTAATGCTTACAATCATAAAATGCCCACAGGATTACAAATGAACACACACAGGAAAACCACTTTCTCCTACTCTCTCTAGCCTCTCTTGGCTCATGATTCCCCCTCTTCAAGAGATCTCTTCTCCCTTAAATAGAAAATAACATCCAAATAACCGTAGGAGGTCTAATCCCATATCCTCCATTGGATTCTAAGCCTTGGAGACAGGTGGCAACAATCAAAGAGACAAAAATCCAACAAACTGCTAATTTTCATAAATTTGTTGGAAGCCATTAATAAATTGTTTCCACATCATTGCATGAGGCCTTTGATGGAGTTAAAACTTAGGTGCAGGTGTCCCTTGAAATATAACTGATCCTTGAGAATCCATTCGAATCCTCCTTGACAGGTGGCAACCTCCCAACAAGGAGAATATCAAAACCCTGACCGCTACAGGAAATTCGGTAGCGCCGCTGTAAAACAATTATGCAGATTTGGTAGCACCACTTCTATGTCTAATATATATCAAACCATAACACATTTTGAAAAACTGGGAGAGGTTTTTGTTATTTGGTATGTGATGAACAAAAACGTCCTCCATTTTTCAAAAATACCTTCTCAATTGTTCATAATCCAAGTTTTAAGTTAGTCACTCAAAACTGGCAGAAGCGTCCAAAAATAACTCTGCACAATTTGGTCTTTGCCAAAATTTCGGTAGCAAATTTCGGTAGCGTCCTCCTATGTGTCTGCATGCAATTGGGTAGCACCATCATAATTCACAACTACATCACTTCAATGTTGACAGATTTGGTAGCATCCGACATGAAAATGAATTTGGTAACAACCTATGGAATTCATAGTGCCATCATTACACTACTTAACAAATTTGGTAGCATTTTAGGTATTAAAATGGCAGACCATGCTATATAGACAATTCCGCAACACCATGGCGCTATGGAATGTCTGTGCTCTTTTGTATGATGAGACTAATCAAGTACTTTGATTTGATAGGTTAGAAGCATGTATATGCATGTAGAGGTTATTTAGTTGCTTATGGAGAGGTAGGCCTCTTCTAGCTGCAAATTCTTGTGCTAACATAGGCTCCATGGGGGATAGAGTCCTCCCTGTGAGGCTCTAATATCTTATGTAGTTTCAGTGCCTTATCCATTGGGCTGCTCCCAAACTTTAACTTCTCCAATCTTATTTAATCTGTGACCTTCAACCTAAACTAAATGCAAATGAAAACTGAAACTGACAGAAATGATGAAAACGATGCTTGTCCAAACAAGCTTATTGCACACACCTACTCTAATTATTGGGAAAATGAAGAATTCAAGTTACATGAAACAACCAATGAAGCCATTTAATCATTTTTTCAACTATTTGGAGCTTTGAAATGTGTTTCCTTAAGAACCAGAGATAATTCCTACTTGAAGGCACGTCAAAGAAACATTTGGCGATACACTTTCCATTGAAGAAATCAATGATCTTATGCTCACCTTCTTCTTGCAGATAGGCTGCAAATGGATACTGAAAAACATCATCAATACTTTCCCCTACGACATTGCTTTGTGTAAAAAGAAAAAGTACTACATTAGGTCCTTCCTCCACTGTGCTTGGTTGTTGCATTGCTTGTTGATTTTCTGATTCATTCTCAATGCATATGGCCTTGGTCCACTCTTGGTCATGAGGTGTATTAGGAAAAAGTCTTAGGGATGCTTGCCTTTCTTTAATTTCAACCTCTCTCATCTGCTCACAGGGCATTTGATCTTGGTTGCTTGATGAAATTGAGCTTGTGTCTTCAAGAGGAATAGGGGGTTGATAGGGTAGTTCATCACAATTAGAAGTGCTTGGGAAAATACATTCTTCTATCTTATCTTATGATTGTGAGGGATATTCATCATAGCTTGGCTTATGGTCCCAATTTCTTAGTTTTTCACCTTCTAAACTTAGATTATCATCTTTTTCTTCTTTTTCAGCAACAAAAATATGACACGAGGGTTGAAACAAGCTATTGTTGCTTTGATGGGAAGGGCAATTTTCTGATATAAGGTATTCAACAGACTGTTCATGGAAATCATCATCTTCATAATCATCATACAAAGGTGAATCAATGACCATTTGACTATTAATGGCTGAGGGGATTAGTACAATAGCTGGGACAACTGGTTGTTCAGGGAAAACAACCTCATAGTCATCAAAACTTGACAAATCATGGCACACTGGTTCATTAACAATATGAGGGATTACAACAACAATTGGTAAGCTATGAATTCGGTCATGACAAGATGCAACACTATCTTCATGATGAAATAATTCTGAACCTAAGATGACATCTTGACTTAAAGAATCAAGAAAAGGAGGAGAAAAGGAAATGATGGATTGTCCAAATTGATCTTTTTCTTGGGGATCTAGATTTTGACATGAATGATGCATTTGTTCTTGAAATTTAGGAAAATCATTATGAAACTCATCATCTAAGTCCTTCTCTTTGCAATCATCCCCTTCATCATCACTTCTAGAAGAATCACTTGCTGAATCCTGAATATATGATGCATACCCCTCACAACAATTCTCAAAAAGGCTTTCAGCTGGATAAATTATCTTGCAATGAGAATAAAAAACATCATGAAAGTCCTTCAAAGAGAAAATACTAGAAGCAAGGAGTGTTCTATACCATTGCCTTGCATAGCCTTCCAATGAATACATGAACATTTTCATCAATATATCTTCATGATGGATGTCAAGCTACTGCATCAAAGCTTGAACTATCTGCAGGACTTAGATGTCTGCAACCTTATCTGGGAGACAGATCTGTGATTAGAGCAACAAAACACAACACTTATCAGTTAACATTCATTAACATTCACTTTGCAGATAAAATAGAGCATCGCAATATTCATTTAGATCCAAAGTATCTAGTAGCACTTAGCATAAAGAGATGGATTAGATCTAGTAGATTCAAGCACTAAGCACATTCTCATGGGTTAGATCTAGCATCCCTATACATCATTAAGCATAAATCATCAACATATCTATCTATCTGTATCAAAGAATTAAGCAAGTAAAAACATAAACTCATCAATACATCACACAAAGCAGAGAAACACAACATATACGTGGTTCACCCCCACTCTGGGGTTACGTCCACAAACTCTTCTTCTCTTCTATTATCTTCTATCAATCAATTACATGCACAAAGCCACAAAACCCTACTCCACATAGGATAGGATATCCGCTCACACTCTTCCAGATCCTCCTTCCCCAAGCTAGGTTACATCACAAAGCCTTTCACACAGTCAGTTACAATCACTTGCAGTTAGCCTTGCAAGTATTACACAGTATGCACAGAGCCAGATCACTCATATCTACCTTTGCACATAGCAATTATGACTCTTCCTTACATCACCTAGGCTTCTATTTATACTTTACAAAATAGGCCTAAACATGGGTAAACCCATGGGCCGACATCCCATACCCATTACATAATCCCAAATCCCAAAAAGGACCCAAAAAGGGGCCAAGATCCCACAATATTTGCTTCATCTTGCGCTCTTCCTTTGACAGACTGTCGAAGTCCCAAAATAGGTCAAACTTAACCAAGGATCTCCCAAAACTTGGTCACGGGCCAACATGCCCCCAACACTCACCTGTGACTCATCCCGAGTCACTCTGATCTGGTCAGTTCTACTTCAAAAGCTTGGAGCTGCTTCGACTTGTTGTTGTGCCACGACCTCATGTTCAATGAACTCCTGGATGGATACTTCGTTGACAGGTCCCTCTAGGCGATGTTCAGTTGCGGTGACGACCTATTCCATCTCTACTCCTCGGACTTCAATCTCAGGGAACAATTAACAAGCCTCATCCTGTACAGGTTGGAATCTCTGAGTCACTTCCATAACTCTACTATGGATAGTGTGGACCTACTGCTGGGCAATGCGCTGCTCTTAGGATCGTTTCATTCTTTCCACAACTGACAGGGGCTTCAACTGTGCATGTATTGTCTCTACTTTATACTTCTCTTCCTGGGGTTACGACTCTAGTGCCTTTAGTTTTGGGTTCTTAGTTAATTGCTCATATGTCTAGGCGTTGCGATCACTCAGCTGCTTGCAATCCATGGTAAGAGCCTTTATTCTCTCGACTGCAATCCAGGTAGTTTCTTCTCTTTGATCCCTCACATATTGCGGTCTGCTTGGCACTGTGCAGAGCTCTAAGTCTGCGATTCTTTGTTGTAGATGCTGGATGGATTCTATGAGCTGCTCCACTTGATGGGTGATTCGATCTTCTGCCTTTATCTCTAAGCCTGTCACAGAGCGAAGTGCTCTGTTGACTTCTTCTTTCACTTCAACTTGTTCTGTGAGCAATTGTTCTTTCCCTTGTTGCATCTGTGCTTTCTCTTCGTAAAACTTTGTCTAGAGAGAAACATTCTCTTGCTCTGAAACTCTGCATTGTTCTATGAGTATGCCTTGCACTTTCTTCAAGGCCTAGGTGGCTTGTTCTGTTTCTTTCTGTGCTCGTCTAAGGCGAGCTTCGGTTACATCGGTTATTCGATGGAGTTGGGCTGGCTCATCTCCCAACTCTGGTTCTCCCGATGGCAGGGGCGCAGTAGAGACTATGCTTCTGGACTAAAGGGCCTACTAAACCGCTCAGAGTTTGACCTCAATTCTATCATACATTTTCTCCTGCTTGGCTTCTTATTTATCCGCAATTTCTAGTGAAGCATCATTTAAAGCTACTATGATGAAGTCAAAATCATCAGAGGTGAGGACAATCTACATCTTGGTTGTGGTGGCTTTGGGTTTCTTTTGGGAATATGGTTTCTGGGGATAAACCTTCCTCTTCTTCAAGGGGTCGACCCCGTCTCTAGGCGGTGTTGCTTTGCCTTTCCTCTATTTAGCTTCTACTTCGTCATCACCCCCTTGGTCAGGTGATACCAAAGTAGTCTTTCTTGAGGTGCTACTTAATTCTTGGACTTCTTGGAATTTCTTCATCTTGCTGGGTCCAAGTGTATCATGCACGGTTTCTAGGATGTTGGGGTCGAAAATCTCTGTAGGGTTTGCAAGAATAAGGAGGTTCGCGGATCAATCCTTAGTAATCTCCTCCAGGTCCTCTTCTGTAAGTTTATAGTATGAATGGAGTTTCTCCTTTTGTTCATCGGCTCGCACTGTTATGTAGATGAAGTGTCGATTTTTTATGTAGATAAATTGGCAATGAATCTCTTGCAATGGGTGAGAAGCCTTCATTAACTCATTTATGTTCGTTACGGTGCGGTCCTAATGGTCTAGTGATGAGATTTCTGGCCATAAATGTATTTCTACCCATTCAAGGCGTCGGTCTAACGGTTATACTGTTCCCAATGGCTATAATACTTCGTCATGGTGAAGTGCCAGATGACGTTGTTATGATATTCCAGCGAAGCTCCATTTTTGCAAATTTTCCTTCTATGAAGTTCCCTCGTGAATCTTCTGTAACTTTTCAATCTTAGCTCTTTTCTTCCTTAGTTTTCTAGCCTTCTTTCCATTGAGCTTCATCTTAGTATTCCTTTTTCCATTTCGATAATTATCTTCTCTTGGCATAGTAGCTTCGCACTGGTGAGAATCCTTCCTAGAGGTCAGAAGTAATAATTCCTCTGTAGCTGGAGTAGGTACTTCAGTCTTCTGGGAGTCTTCCTGTGTTCCTGCAACTTCGATATCCAAGTCTCTGGTGTTAAATAGCTTCAACCTGGTCTCTTATTCTTCCATCAAATGTGAAATCCTCCTAGTCATGAAATCCATTAGGTCTTTCTTTTTCTATTTTAGAGCTTCCTCTTCTTCTTTCTTTCAGATCCAGTCTTTCTCAATCCAGGTTTTCCCTAGCAAAACTGGAAATGGGGCACTACTTTCAACAAACTTAATAACCTCAAAATCTTCTTCTATCGAAGTTCCATGGGCACTCATAGATATCTGGGTAAGTCTTCAACATAGTGTTATCAATTTTCCTCTAAATAATCTGATTCCTCCCAATGAAGGAATCATAGCAGGATTTCCTAAAGTTTCCCAAGTTTTTTTGGTCATAATATTCACCTGTGTTTCTTCATCTAGAACACAGTCAATGTCAAAGTCTCGTATTCTTACTTCTATTCTCTCTTTCTCTTTTAAGATCTCTAATAGATTAGTATCTCTATGGTCATTCATGGTTTCTTTCATCTGTAGCAATACCATTTCTGATTCTTTTTGGGGTTCTTCCATAATCTCAGTTTCTTGGCCTTTCTTAGGGTCTACTTGTTCCATATTCATTTTTTCAAGCTTTGCAATCATTCTATGGAAATCCAAAACTTCATGGTCCATAGCTTTACAACAAAGACAACTAGGTTTTCTACTAGGGCAATCCTTAGCAAGATGTCTCGATCTTCTACAACTATAACAAAAAATTAATCCTCTCTTTATTTTAAATGATCCCCAACCTTTCCTGTACTGTGCACTAGGATCATAGTAGTTAACCTACAAAAAATTCTTTCTAGGATCCTGCATCCCTTTGTTAGTCCAAACATTCTTTCTATGCATAGGTATAACATATCTTTCTCTATCAAATCTACTTATATCAACTCTTCTTTCATCTATCAGTGTCCTACTTTTCAAGCTAGGACAAACTTTATCAAACATACCTAGATTCATACTTTAGAAACAAAAATTTCCACTTATCTTACTTCAACAGAGCAAAAAGCTTTCAGAGCTAAAAATTTTCACTATTCCTATCTATATCAGAGCATAGATCTTACAGATCTTACCTCTTTTCTTCAGATCTGACCCTTCTTCTCTTAGCAAAAAGCTTCGCAAACCAAGGAGAGTATTGCGCACTAGGGCAAAAGATCTACGCACAAATCTTCTTTGCACAAAGATTCTTCTTCCTCAGTTCCCAACAATCATAGTTTCATGTCCCTGCAACGGAACCATTTGTTGGCACAGGGGTAGACCCAGGGTTCAATGCTCAAGAGCGCACAAACAAAACCCTAACTATCGACCCTTTCAGCAACACCTGGGAAGTAGATGAAGTCTCACCCAAGGTAGAGGCAGGGGTTGTTGCAGGACTCAGATGTTTGCAACCTTATCTGGGACACAGATCTATGATTAGAGAACCTTAACACAACACTTAGCAGTTAACATTCATTAACATTCACTTCGCAGATAAAACTGAGCATCGCAATATTCATTCATATCCAAAGTATCTAGTAGCACTTAGCATAAAGATATGGATTAGATCTATCAAATTCAAGAACTAAGCACATTCTCATGGGTTATATCTAGTATCCCTATACATAATTAAGCACAAAGCATCAACAAATCTATCTATCTATATCAAATCATTAAGAAAGTAAACACATAAACACATCAATACATCACACAAAGCAGAGCAATACAACATATACATGGTTCACCCCCACCCTGGGGCTACGTCCACCAACTCTTCTTCTCTTCTATTATCTTCTGTCAATCAATTACATGCACAAAGCCACAAAACCCTACTCCACATAGGACAGGATATCCACACACACTCTGCCAGATCCTCCTTCCTGGAGCTAGGTTGCAACACAAATCCTTTCACAAAGTCAGTTACAATCACTTTCACTTAGCCTTGCAAGTATTATACAGTATGCACAGAGCCAGATCACTCAGATCTACCTTTGCACATAGTAATTATGACTCTTCCTTACATCGCCTAGGCTTCTATTTATACTTTACAAAATAGGCCTAAACATGTGTAAACCCATGGGATGACATCCCATACCCATTACATAATCCCAAATCCCAAAAAGGACCTAAAAAGGGGCTGAGATCCCACGATCTCTGCTTCGTCTTGCGCTCTTCCTTCGATAGGCTGTTGAAGTCCCAAAATAGGTCAAACTTGACCAAGGATCTCCCAAAACTCGGTCACGGGCCAACACTTATCCCCAATTAGAACTTTCTTTGTTGACTCTTCCCTTGGTCTTTCCTCTTCTATATTTTCATTTACTTTTCCTTATGCTTATATTTTTTCTCTCCGTTTGTATATTTCTATTTAAGAGCATGCCTCTTTGTATATTCATTTTCCTTATCTTTGATGTTTAATTCAACTATATTTTCCTTTCCTCCATATTTCTTCTCTCATTCCTCTATTTCATTTCCTTCCTTTACCCTCATGTCCTTTTCTTTTTTTTCTTATTCATTAGGTGGTTGATCGAGTACTTCAACTCTTTCCTCTCAATATCAATTGATCATTACTTCTTATATTTTGTACACTAATTTCTCTTGGGATTCCTTCTCAATATACATTCCAACTCGCATAGACTATATATATTGTCCTTTCCTTCCCAATAACTCAGATTGAACCTATTCTAACTATGTTTTCCCTACAAAGTCCATAGACCATTATTATGTAATAGGTTACATCTTTGTTGTCTCTTGATTTAAGATTTTAGGGAATTTTCCTCTTGTGATAAGGAATAATCCCCCATTGATTATGGTCAAATCAATGGCAAAGAGGATGGAAAATAGACTACCCAAATTTCCAAATTCATTGATTATGTTAAATATACAATAAATAGATGAGTTAGAATACCTTTGAATAGTTGTCTGGTCTCTTGGTTGGATCATGTAAGTTTTCTAGATAAAGTCTCAGATGCTCCAAAATTCTCTAAAGATCTATGCACAAGCAATGTACAACCTTCCTCAAACCATTTAAAACATTAAGTATAAATGAGAATAAAACAAGAAAACATGTAATTAACTAATCTTAATTAATATTAGGTAACTAATTTATCATCCCAATCATGTGATCAATAATTAAATAGATAGCAACATAGATTGTTTTGGGGGGAAGAAGAGACATATTCATAATATATAATGTGAAAAAACAATTACAAATCAATACTTGATTTGGTTTGGACACCTTCAACACGAGAGTTTGGGTTCCTCCTCGCTTTGACCACTTATAGTGATGTAGCCAATAAACTTTGATTTATTCACAAGATCTACAAGCCATGAAAAACACACGAGAATGGGAAAATAACTCTCTTTTATTCATTCTCCATCCTAACTATTACAATGGAATTTCAACCCCTTATAACTACTATCTGAGATTTTCGAAAACAAAAACTAATTTTAAAAAAATAGCTAATTTTAGAAAATCCTTGCATGACTCTAAAACTGACCAATAACTAAAAGATAGCTAGAGCGACACTATTTTTAAACTTTATTTTCTAATTAAGTGCACAAACTAAGAGATAACTGATAATTACTAATTTAGAAATTCCCGAAAAAACATTAAAACCCCAATTTGAGGCCTTATATGAAGGAATTTGGCCCCATAAAAGTGTCCAATCGATGTTCAATTGAAATGATTAGATTAGAACGACAATGAACTCTTCGAGACACAAATCCCTGTAAAATTCCATCTCAAATGGATAACCGAGTCAAAATTTATGACCCTCGTAAATCCCTGCATCATTCTCCTCAGGTTGAAAAGAATGGAGCTCCTGCAAGTTACTATATTCAAACTGCTTCCACTTAATGGGATCTAGGTTCAACAAGTTCCCCTCTATAATCCATGTACTCTCTACTAGTGCTATGCCTTCCCACTGGACTAGATATTGGTTTTATTAGCCTTGTTGAGTATGAAGGGTCTTCTTATCTAAAATATGCACAATATTTTCATTTTTCTTGCTCGGAATGGCATTTTTCCAATCTACCTCCACCTCACTGTCATCACCCAAATCGTCCCCATGGAATATATATAAATTAGAAACATCAAAAACATGGGAAATATGGATATCATCTAGTAAATTGACCTTATAAGAATTGTCGTTAATTTTCTTGAGAATCTTGCAAGGACCAATTTTCTTATACTTCAATTTATGGTAGGTTCCTCTAGGAAATCGCTCTTTCTGTAAATAAACCATCACCAAATCACCTTCATCGAATACATGGTATTGTTGATGAGCATATTTTATAATTTTGTTTTGTTCATTTATGGCCTGCAGTTTTTGTCTCACCTGTTGCTGCAACTATTGAATGTGTTCTGCAAATGCTTCCCCATCATCATTGATCATATCTCCAAGTGATAGTTGCACCAAATATAGGACACCCATAGGATTTCTACCATAAACAACCTAGAATGAATATTTACATGTGGATCGATTCACTAAACTATTGTAGGCAAATTTTGCTTGAGGTAAAGCCAAATCCCACTAGTTGGGATTCTCTCCAACAATGCTTCATAACAAGTTTCCCAAACTCTGATTTACTACCTCAGTTTTCCCATCTATTTGGGGTTGATAGGCACTTATAAAATACAATTTAGTCCCCATTTTCTTCCATAAATTCCTCCAAAAATGACCAAAGAACTAAGTATCTCTATTAGAGGTAATAGCTTTCAGAACCCCATGCAATCTAACAATTTCTAAAAAAAACAATTATGCCACCCTCGATGCATCACTAGTTTTGTTGCAAGAAATAAAATGAACCATTTTAGAGAACCTATCAACAACCAAAAAAATAGAATCATTACCTCGTTATGTGTTTGGGAGCCCCAACACAAAATTAATGCTCAAATCTATCCATGGGCCTGTGGGCACTGGTAATGGCATATACAACCATGTGTTTTGTGAGTGTCCTTTAGCCATTTGAAAAATCCTACATCATGCCACATACCTGGTTATATCATTTTTCATATTTATCCAATAATACTTATCTTCGATTAAGGATAGTGTCTTATCCTTTCAAAAATGTCCTTCCAAACCACTACTGTGAAGTTCTCTAATAATGTTTTCCCTCATAGAAACAATTGGAATGCATAGTTGTTTTCCTTTGAAGAGGTAGTCATGTTGCATAAAATATTCACCCTGATTAAGATCCATGTCCCCAATGACTGGATTCTTCAATTGTTCCACAATCTCCCGAAACTTTTTATTGAATGCATAGAGATCATTTAATGCAGCAAACCCAATTACTTGATTTTCCATGGTTGTCAAAATAACAGTGCACCGAATCAAAGCACCTGCAACTTGATTTTGTCATCTTGATTTGTGCTTCAAAACAAAGGTGTAGCCTTGTAATAAAGAGACCCATTTTTCATGTCTATTGTTTAATTTATTTTGGGTGTTTACATATTTTAATGTAATGTTATCAGTAAATAACACAAACTTCTTCAGCACTAAATAATGCCTCCAATGTTGCAATGCTTGCACAATTGCATAAAAATCTACATCATATGTGGAGTCATTCTTTCTTACCTCATTCAACTTTGCACAAAAAAAATTCGAATGGTCTACCTGCTTGGCTAAGCACAGCTCCAATGCCTACTTGTGAAGCATCACAATATACCTTGAACACTTTATCAAAATATGGTAAGGCTAATATAGGTTCCTCTGTTTCCTTCTTCTTTAAAAACTTAAAAACTTTCCTCATCTTCATTGGTCCACATGAATGTCTTGCATTTGGTGCAATCTGTTATGGGTGCTACAATACTACTAAAATTTCGAATAAATTTTCGGTAAAAGGTGGCCAGTCCATGAAAACTTCTTACCTTTGTTATTATTCAAGGACTAGGCCACTCCAAAAGTGCTCTGACCTTCTCTTAAATCATCTTCACTCTTTCTGTTGAGATGAAAAAACCCATAAATACCAAACTTTCTTGTAGGAACATACATTTCTTCAAGTTTGCATAAATTTGATGTTTTCTCAACACATCCAATATAATTTTTGAATGTTGCAAGTGATCTTCTTTGTTGTTACTGGAAACTAGGATGTCATAAAAAAAAATGACAAAAAACTTACGAATATAAGGTCGAAGCATAATATTCATCAACCATATGAAAGTATTAGGTTCATTGCACAACCCAAATGGAATCACCATCCATTCTTATAGGCCATCCCTAGTCTTGAAGTCATTTTTACATTCATCTCCTTCATGAATATGAATCTCGTGGTATCCACTTCGCAAATCAATTTTACTAAAATATTTATCTTTGGCTAGCACATCCATCATGTCATCCAAACGTGGTATAGAAAACTGATATTTGATGGTAATTTTATCGATTTCTTTTCTATCTGTGCACATTATCCATGTATTATATTTTTTTGGAGTCAACGATGTCAGTATAGTACAGGGACTCATGCTTTCTCTTACCACACCTTTATTTATGAGTTTTTTTACTTGTTGATTGAGATCTACATCCTGTGTAGGACTCATCCTATAGGCTACCTAATTAGGTAAATATTATCCTGGGATTAGATCAATGTGATGTTGAATATCCCTCTTTGGTGGAATACCATCAGGTAGTTCATTAGGCATAACATCGACATATTCTTCTAGTACCTTGGCCACTTTAGCAGGGATTGGTATGTCTTCCCTGGCTCCTTTTTGCACTATTAATGCATAGCAGAATCCTGTTGCCTTAGTTTCCTTAACAAGCTCTCTTTCCAACAACATATTCTCATCTTTCCCTTCATCCTTAAGGGGAAATAAGATGACTTTTGATCCATCCTTCCAAAAGGTGTAGGTATTTTTTTCTCCATCATGCATGGATTTTCTATCATATTGTCAAGTCCTCCCCAATAATATATGGCATGCATCAATTATAATGGCATCACATCATACTTCATCTTTATAAGTCTTATCGATGGAAAACTCGATCAAACATATTTTATTAATGGTGACTTCATTCCCTTTTTCGAACCATGCAATTCAGTACGGATGGGGATGTGTTTGATAGCGTAATTTCAACTTATCTATCATCTATTTGGAAACCATATTCTCACAACTGCAACTATCAATAATAACTTGACATACCTTGTAACACCCTTCTTTCCCTCAGTTTGTAATTATAAGTGTTATTATGGAAAAACAATAAGAAAACCTATGGGTGATCAAGGATAAAGAATGGACCTTGATATATTTTGTAATATTTCTATATATATAAATAAATTTGGTTTTTAATAAAATAGAGAATTTTGAGCTACCGTTGAAGGGATGTCCTTCACAGGTTATGATGTGATGAGAGGAATGGGAGAGAGGGAGGACATCACTATTTTGAATGAATCTGTCATGAAGTGCCCTACGTAATTAAAATTATATGGATATGAACTGTACTCAACCCTAGAAACTGACTATCAGTCAAGATAGTAGTTGGAATAGTTCTCGAAGGAGTTAAGAATGGATGGGAAAGTACCTTCAGGAATTTTCCGGCATGATCCAAAAAGTCCTAAGGGAAGAAGACGAGAAGAAAAGAGGGAGGGCAAGGGCAGAAGGGGGACCAGAGAAAAATCTTGTAGAACTCCTCTCATGACATCGTATCCTGGCTCGGGGGTGGCTGGTTCTAGTGGAGTTGAACGAAACCTTTCCTACGATTGGGTGGAGAGTAGTTCTCTCTACAACAGTACTCAACATATCTCAATTTTCTATAGATAAGTATCTCATCCACCTCTATGTATTGACATGATTATGTGTATGGTTAAATGAAAAACATAATATTTAGATGTAACCATTTGGTTTGCAAATCAAATTGGGTATTCTGGAGACATCAAAAATTGTGCATAATATTTTAATTGTGTGAATATTTTTAGATTATTGCTTGTCAATACTTCATGTATGCCTGTGAATAAAGCTGTGTCTGGTATATAGGAAAGTACACAAATCTTTATGATTGTTATGCACGCATATAATTCAAGGTCTTTGTACTAACCTGAGGGGAGAGATGTCCCTACTCACTGTGTATATCATTGTAATCCTATGGCATATATATATATATATATATATATATAGATATAGATATATATAGATACCATGTGCGCCACGATGTTAGAATGCCTGACCTCAACTAGTCTTTCAAAGAATAGGGTACTGTGAAGAAGTCTGAAGGAAACCATGGAGTACCTTGCTCAAGCATGAGAATCCTTGAGGCTCGGTAGGACTTGAGAAGGACTATGTGCACCACGATGTTAGAATGCTCGACCTCAACCAGTCTTTCAAAGAATAGGGTACTATAAAGAAGTTCGAAGGAAACCATGGAGTACCTTGCTCAAGCATGAGAATCCTCGAGGCTCGGTAGGACTTGAGAAGGACTCAAAGAAATAAATTTTTGATATGGTTAAGTTCAGGTGTGAACTGTTAAGTTAGTGGATAATCCATAATTCGCTTCAGAAGAATGATGGTCGTGGTTTTGGCATGATGAATAAATTTGGGCCCTTTATCGGAGGCAGTTGAGATGCGACCTCATTCATTGATTGGGTTGAAAGGGAAAGATCATGACCCTCGATTGGCACTGAGAAAAAATCCATACTCTGAAATCAACAAGGTTCGTTGATTTGTCAGGGAGTGATCGTGGATGATCCAGGATTGTTGGTTCTGTGGAGGTTAACGTGGTCGAAACCTCTTGGTCAAAATGACCTTGGAAGCTGAGGAAAAATCTAGACCATCCATCGGGGTGAGGCTGCGATGAAAATTTTTCATAGATCTGGGTGAATCTTGTTGGAATGGGACCAAGGGAAAAAGGGTGACGTCGTCATGAGTACCATACTGACTAGTATGTACCCAAAGAGGGTACGTGCTAATGGGTGATCGCAGAAATGGGAAAGGGAGAATCCTTGTCAAATTCCCACCGAGTCAAGTGTCATCAAACTAGAATTGTCGGATCCACGAAATTAAGACCCTATGTGATTACCACATGTCCTGATGGGAGAAGGACACATGTCACCCTAAGAAGGTGCCACATGTCTCATAGTTTTGGAAGAATTAGACAAGGGCCCCTCAAGGAATATGGATTCCACGTGTCAAGTGGTACATGTGCCAAGTTCCACCCCACATGTCATGCCACGTGTGAGTAGAATATGGATAAATGACTAAGTGTTGAGAATCCACAGACTCATGAAAGTTAGGGTCGTATAATTTTACCTCCGCAAGTCCGTGAAGAGGAAAAATGACTAAGTATTGAGGCTCCACAAACTCATGAAAGTTAGGGTCATATAATTTTAACTCCATGAGTCCACGAGTCCGCAAAGAGGAAAAACAACTAAGAATTGAGACTACATGAACTCATGAAAATTAGGGTCGTAGAATTTTAACTCCACAAGTCTGTAAAGAGGAAAAATGACCAAGTATTGAGACTCCATGGACTCATGAAAGTTAGGGTCATAGAATTTTACCTTTGTGATTATGTGATCCCTCGAAGAGGAAAATAGACTAAGTATTGAGACTCCACGAACTCATGAAATTTAGGGTCGTATAATTTGAACTCCATGAGTCCGTGAAGAGGAAAAATGACTAAGTATTGAGAGTCCATGGACTCATGAAAGTTAGGGTCGTATAAGTTTACCTTCACAAATTCGTGAGTCTGTGAGTATGTGGAGATGAAAAAAATGGCTAAGTATTGAGACTCCATGGACTCCTAAGCATTAGGGACATAGAATTTTACCTCTGTGAGTCTGCGAGTCTACAAGTCTGCAAAGATGGAAAAAAATGGCTAAGTGTCGAGATTTTATGAGCGGACTTGTGAAACCAAAATTATAAAGATATGTAGCCGAGAGTCTACGAGTCTGTGAATCTACGAATAAAAAGGTGTTGTCATCGAAAAGTCCTTGAATAAGAAAAGAACATTGGAGATGTGAATGGAAGAAAGTAATATAATTTATATAAACTGAGAAAAATTGGACACCCCACCCCTAAGAATCCTTAAGGGGTTAGGTTTGTTACAAAGTGGTATCAAAGTAGGCAACTACACTTGGCCTGCTTGGGTTCATGAAGGATTTGAATAAGTTATATCAAAAAATTACAAAGGGAAGGATATGCTACCCTACCTTATTTAAAAGGACCTACTAATACTAGTTGGGTGACCAAGTACTTAGGCCTTTGAGTGCATTAACATTTGTTGACCAAAAGGTAATTTCTTCAGGATATAACCGGAGGTCGAGGGGTGGTAATAACACCACCCATAAGAATGAAAATATGGCCTTAGTGACCACCACATGTTCATCTTAGTTAACTCACGTGTGACTTATGTGGGTGCTTCTCGTCAAAACCGTTGACCCTTTAATGTAATTCATTATCACTTTCACGTTGTATAACGACGTGGACTGTTGATCTGACCGTAATCAATGATCATGTTTTAAAAGGTTACCCACCCATATTTTCACCATGGAAACCCTGACCAACGATGGGTATTAACAGACCATCTGATCCTATGGTTCATGAGTCCCCATTTTACCCAGCGCGTTGAAGCCCAACATAATTCATTGTGCAACGATTAACCCTAGAATATAGAGAATAATAACCCAACAAATAATTAATCGCTTGGATTTATTAAAAACCTTCTTACGGGAGAGAGGAACATGATTATACATTGTTTTTGCATAACTAAATAGGGACTGTATACTTTTGTAAAATACTAGATTTCTATAGCATAATATCATTTTACATATGTACCATGTTGTTTTTTTTAGATAACGGACAAGTCGACTAATAGATAATTGTTGATTCTCAGCACGTAACCAATCCGATATTTTCCAAATAAGCTCTAAGAAAAGTGATGGTGATCCACAATGAATGGGGGGAGAATTCCCATAGAAAAGAGGAAGAATATAATGAAAGAAGAATGGTAGAAACCCCTCCAAACTTGGTCGAGGCCATGATAACTCTCAGGGCAGAGTTGCAAATCCTTAAGGATGACAATGAACGACTAATGAAGGAGAAGGAAAAACAGACCAAGATAAATTTGGTCCTATTACAAAGTATGTCATAACTACAATGAAAATTAAAACATGGGCCAGCCCCTAACAACATGGGAAAACATTGGCCTAAGAAAAACCATAGTTTACCTTAACTGCAGAGGCATGGAAATGAAACAAGCAATGCAAGAATAAACCCTCTCAAGAAGGCTCGTCGTGGAGACAAGACACATACCAAAACCAAAAATTCATATGACGATTTTTCTAGCGAATGAGTAGAAAGCTCCATATAATTTTCTAGTAGTAAGACCAGTTCCCATGCCCAGAAGAAGGGGAAGAAAAGGAAGTACTCCAAGGGCAGGGACCCTGAGGAATTTAAGAAAGCCAAGCCACCTACTTTTTATGGGGAAATCAAAAAAGGGGAAGAGGCAGAAGCTTGGATATTGTGTCTGAAGAAGTATTTCAGAGTTCATAACTACTCTGAGAACTTGAAATCCCAGATAACTATATTCAATTGGAATGGAAAGGCCTCTATTTGGTGGGAAGACCTTAGGAATGTAAAAGGAATCTGGGAAAATGGGTTATCCTAGAATAGGTTTGAGAAATACTTCAAGAAGTACCTTTCTGAGTGGTACTATGATGAAAAGATGAAGGAGTTCTTTGAGCTCAAATTAGGACAACTCACTATAGATGAATACATCAACAAATTTCTGGAATTGATGAGGTATGTACCCCACATAAAGGATGAAAAGGTAAAGAGGCAACGATTTCTTAGTGGGTTTCCTCAATTCTTCTAGAACGGGATTGAATTTAATGAACCTAAAACCCTGGAAGATGCCATTCGTAAGGCTAGATACTGTTACAAGCAACTCAACCATAAAGAAGAAACCCCCAAGGAATGGAAGAATAAAAATAAAATAGGATTCAAGAATATGGGACTTAAACCTTCAATGTTCAATAATTTTGGAAACAATCCCAGGATGGGCTTCCCTACCAAAAGTGTGAATCAGTAGAACTTCCCATCTCAAGGTGGAGATAAGACTATTGGATCAGCCCTAGGTAGGAATAAAAGAAAAAAGAATGAACTGTTGAAATGTTGGGGCTATGGAGAAGAACACATGTTGAGAGATTGTCCTCATAGGCATCCAAACAACAAGGGAATTTGCAATTTTCAAGAGGCTACCATAGTCGATGTGGCCAGAAACATACCAAAAATCCATGCAACTTTGGACAACAGACAAGAAAACCACCTAGCCTCGGTGGTGGAAATGGAAGGTATGGTCACCAACCATCTTGTTTCATTCTAATTGACCTCGGTTCTAATATGAGTTATATTTCTCCTCAAACTATTGATAAGTGTAAATTATAGCAAGAAAAACACACTAAGCCATGGCTAGTACAACTGGCCATGGGAACAAAAAGAAGGGTAGAGAGGGTCATAATAGCATGCCCAATCATCGTGAATGGGTTTCCCACCCAAGACACCTTAAACATCCTTCCTATAGGATCATACGACATGTTGATTGACATGGATTGGTTGGCTGCCCATAAAGATAAACTGGATTGTTATAACAAAACCTTAGAATATGAAGATGATAAAGGGGAGAGAAGAACTTTACAGGGAATCCAAAAACTTGTCTCGGTAAGAAAGATATCATCCCTCCAAATGAATAAGTATTGTCGGAAGGGGTTCCCTTTGTATGCAATATAGGTATTAGATTCAACTAAGAACCAAAAACCAATCCTAGAAGAGCACCCTATACTAAAATATTTTAGAGATGTGTTTCCAGAAGAGGTACTAGGGTTACCTCCCAAGAGAGATATCGATTTATCAATAGATCTTGTACCTGGATTAGTGCCAATGTTTAGAGCACCCTATAGAATGAGTACCCCAAAGTTAGTTGAACTCAAATTGCAACTGAAGGAAATGTTAGACAAGGGGTGCATTCGGCCTAGTGTGTCTCCCTAGGGAGAACCAACCTTATTTGTAAAGAAGAAGGATGGCACACTCAGGTTGTGCATGGACTATAGGAAACTCAATAAAATGACAATTGTGAATAATTACCTCCTACCCAGGATTGATGACTTATTTGAACAATTAAGAGGTGCCACCATCTTTTCCAAGATTGATCTGAGATCTAGATATCATCAAGCTTGAGTCAAGGATGAGGACATTTATAAAACCTCCTTTAGGACAAGGTACAAAAATTATGAATTTGTGGTGGTTCCATTTGGTGTCACCAACGCACTGACCACTTTCATTTTTTTGATGAACAGTGTACTTAACAAGTTATTGGAGAGATTCGTATTAGTTTTTATTGATGACATCCTAGTTTACTCAAGGAGTTAGGAAGAGAATGAAGAACACCTAAAGTTAGTACTCCAAGTACTAAGAGAGAACAAGCTCTATGCTAAGCTTATCAAGTGTGACTTCTTCCAAAGGCAATTCCATTATTTAGGCCATGTTATCTCTGATAAATGAGTAGTAGTTGACCCTGATAATATCAAAGCCATTATATATTGGCCCACACCCAGGGATGTCACTGACATTATATCCTTCATGGGTTTAGAAGAATACTATAGGAGATTCATAAAATAATTTTCTAAGATTGGTCACTCAATCACTTTACTACAGAGAAGGGGGGTAAAATTCATTTGGACAGTAGAATGTGAGGGAAGTTTCTAGCAGCTGAAACACCTCTTAACACATGCCCCCATACTGAAAATTCCAGACCCAAACAGGGAATACTTGGTGTGCACTGATTCCTGCAAAGAGGGACTCAGAGGAGTCCTCATGCAAGAGGGACATGTAATATGTTATGAATCCATAAAATTAAGTAAACATGAAATAAATTATGTAACCCATGACCTAGATCTAGTTTCCATAGTGCATGCTTTGAAAATGTGGAGGCACTACCTCCTAGGTAGAAGGTTTTTCCTCATGGTTGACCATAGTGGGCTGAGGTATTTATTTGACCAACCCAAGATAAATGCTAGGAAAGCTAGGTGGATGGATCTTATCAATGAGTTTGAATTTGAAATCAAGCACATGAAAGGAAAATAAAACCGAGTGGTTAATGCCCTCAATAGAAGTATGAAGGTAATTCATTTAGCAACCATGAGTACTTGTGAAACAAACCTCAAGGAAAGAGTTAAAAGTGCACAGGAGGTAGATTAGTTCTTCATAACCATGAAGATACAAATGGAGCAAGAGCTCACTGGAATGAAGTATGCAATTTATCAGCTAACAAGTGATGACCTACTAACATACAAAGGGAGTTTGTATATCCCAACTTATGACACCTTGAAAAATTTCATATTGGATGAACTACACGAAATACCATATGTTGGTCACCCTGGTTATCAGAAGATGATTACAACACTTAGGAAACTGTTTTATTGGACAAGAATGAAAAAGAACACAAATGATTATTTGGTTAAAGGTCTAGAGTTCCAATAGGTCAAGGTGGAACACCAACACCCAATGGGGCTGTTGCAACCCCTGCCTATTCTAGAATGGAAATGGCAAACCATTTCCATGGACTTCATCACTGGACTACCCAAAAAGACCAAAAAAATGATGCCATCATGGTAGTTGTGGATAAATTGAGCAAGGCTAGCCACTTCATTCTAGTAAAATCCACTTGCAAGGAAATAAACATTGTCAACATATTCATGAAAGAAATATTCAGAATGCATGGGATGCCCAAGGAAATTATATCTGATAGGGATGCCAAATTCACCTCAAAATTTTGGAAGTCCTTGTTCACTGGTTGTGGAACACAACTATTGGTTAGTACAATGTACCACCCTCAAAATAATGGACAAACAAAGAGGGTGAAGTGAATATTAGAAGACATGTTAAGGATGCATGTAATGCATCAACCCATGAAATGGGAAGAGTATCTACCCCTAGTAGAATTTGCATACAAAAATGGATACTAAGAATTTTTGAAAATGGCCCCTTTTGAGGCCCTCTATGGCAGAAAATGAAATATTCCAATCGGCTGGGATAATGTACTAGATAGGGTTACCCTTGGGCCTGAAATGTTAATGGAACTAGAACAAAAAATGACCCAAATAAAGATAAATATAAAGGTCTCCCAAGACCGATAGAAGAGTTATGTAGATAACAAAATATGTCATAAAGAGTTTAAAATAGGATATCATGTGTATCTCTGAATCAAACCAAGGAGAATCTCCTTAAGAATGGGAGTGTGTGCTAAGCTAGAACCCATATTTTGTGGCCCTTTTGAAATTCTATATAGAGTGGAGGCACACAATCTGTTCCATGTTTCCTTATTAAAGAGATATATACATGATGTTACTCATATAATTAACTGTTTTGTGATATAGGTCGAGCTAGAGGGAGAGTTCCAACCAGAGTCGCAGTGTATCCTAAACAGGAGATAGATCTCTTTCAGGAACAAAACCATTGCCCAGGTCAAGGTGAAATGGAAACACTTTGGTCCCAATGAAGTGACTTGGGAAATGAAGGATGCCATGCAACATGCATACCCTTTTTGGTTCACTTGTCCTTTAAGACGAATTGGTATGCCTCTTCCACGTTGTGAATCCTATGCATTTTCAATTCATTTTGAATAGAAAATTTTAAACAATTGACATACCTTGTAGCCAGTTGCTCATAATTTTCTTGGTGATCCACACGAATGGACAACTGATAAAAATAATTTGTGAGTTTCTGCATGGTGGACAGGTTTTGCTTCAAGTTCTGAAATCTATGAAAAAGGGTCTGGGCATAGTCCAAAGGAAAAAAATTTGCTCGATTTTTTTTCCATCTTATCCCAGGTCCTATTTTTTTCTTTTAATTTTTTTTCTCTGTCTTTTTGCACATTACCCCTCCAGATCATGGTGTGGCCCTTCAACTTGGTGCATGAAATTTTCACCTTATTTTCCTCTGCCATAGGCTTCCATTCAAAAAACAATTTCATGGCATTCAACCAATATATTGACTCCTCAGGTTCAAGACTCCCTGCATATTTTGAAATTTCCATTTTGATCCCATCATTTCTCCAGAGCCTTGAGCATCCTTTCTTCAAAAGTCATGCGCTCTGATTGTTCTCCTTGATTTTCTATATGATGATCTAAATCTCCTTGGTTTGTCTCCTCATCAAACACCTCTATTTGTATTATTCTCTGCATAGCCAACACATTTGTAAGATCTACTACTTTCCTTTGCAAGTTTTGCATATCTCTACGCATCTAAGCAAGACCTTGTCTTCCTCTTCCTCTCCTAGCCATCTTCCTTCTCTGATACTAGATTATGTAGCCAATAAACTTTGATTTATTCATGATATCTAAAAACCATGAAAAACACACGAGAATGGGAAAATAACTCTTTTTATTCCTTCTCCATCCTAACTATTACAATGGACGTTCAACCCCTTATAACTACTATATGAGATTTTCAAAAACCACTAATTTTAGAAAAACAACTAATTTTACAAAAATAGCTAATTTTAGAAATTTCTCGCATGACTCTAAAATTGACCAATAACTAAAATCTAACTAGAGAGACATTGTTTTTTCAACTCGCTTTTCTAATTAGGTGCATAAACTAAGAGATAACTGATAATTACTAATTTAAAAAATTCCAAAAAAATAGTAAAACCCTCATTTGAGGCCTTATATGAAGGAATTTGGCCCCGAAAAAGTATAGAAACGATGTTTAATCTAAAGGATTAGATTGGCATAACAGTGAACTCTTTGAGATGCATATTCTTGTAAAATTTCATCCCAAACAGATAACCGAGTCAAAATTTATGACCCTCAAAAATACCTGCATCATATAGGCTTCAACTTTGATCAAAACTCCTCACTATATGCGAATGGGAAAATAATCAAGGTTTTAAGTCCTAACTCCAACTAAGAGAATAGAATTCAAAAAAAGGGTTTTTGCGGAAGGGAATGATATAAAATTCCAAATCTATATTATCAACACAATGTTCCATCATAAGGGTACTCGAATGGTCATTTGACCCTTCTCCAACATATTAACCTTATTTATATTGTCAAAAGTTGGTTAATTTCATTGGCAAAGAAAATTATCATTGTACAAGTGTAAGAAACTTGTAATTCCCTCTTAGGAGCACACAATTACTGTGCATTTATTATATTTTAAAACTTTTGAAATGAATGTCCTTTGCATGAAGAGAAAGAAGGTATGATACACATGTTTCCTTAAGAGAAAGCATGCATGATACGTGTGTTTCCTTAAAAGAAAGCATGTATACTAAGTAAAAGTATCTTTAACACCGATTTGAGTGAAGAAAAGTTATTAAAATGGATATATCTTGGCCAAATAGTCATTAATGGTTAGCATTGACCAAATAATGTTATAGTAGATGCTCCCTAATGTATGATGTCAAAAGGGAATTTGATGGTTGAAATATGTTATAATACTATAGATGAATCAGATAAGTGGAACCAGGTGAATTCCATTGAACTCGGGATTAGAATAATCGCTGCAAACAAAGCCAAAGTATCATATTACTTTGTTCCCCAAGGCAGGCATACCCATGCTCAAGTGGAAAGGCAAGCATGGCTATTAAAGAAAGTACATTGTGGATCCGTAAAGTATATATAGAATGAAAAATCATGGCCATGGAAAATACACAGTGTATTCATGTCAAAAACATATCATAGCCACAAGAAAATACATAGTGGATCTATGTATTAGTGTATATTAGGAGAACAACTAAAACTGAGTGAAAGTAAAAACTAGTTCTCCAAAATGGTACCAATGTCATATAGATAGGTGATATAGTATGTGAAACTTGGGTAGCAACATAAGAACAAATTTCTACCATGAACCGAGGTATTCAATCCAAATCCACCAAATGTATGAATCTACACCATGTGAACAAATTATCTGATGTCGATTATGGGAGAAAAGTTTGATATTGATTATATGTATATGTTGGATAGTTTGTGTCATTGATGTAAACATGGGGAGATTGTTGGATAATCTTGTGTCATTGATGTCAACACTTTAGGGGGACTAACAAAGTGCAGTCCACACTAAAGGTCTCCTATCATCCACCAAGTCGATGCCTATATGAGGAGTAGAACAAGAGTTTACATGCATGCACTAGGGGGACTAACAAAGTGCAGTCCACACTGAAGGTATCCTATCATGCACCAAGTCGATTCCTATGTGAAGAGAAGAACAAGAGTCTACATGCATGCATAATCATGTTCAAACCTGTGGCCAACAAGGAAATTTGATGTCCAAAACAGATCCACATAAACAATCAATGGTAAAAATTAATGCATCGAACGATGGAAATAAATTGATGGCAAGAAGATCCACAGTGGTAATAAATCCCCATGGAAGGATCACAGTGTGGTGACATGGAAGAACTAGGATCATTGATCATTATAGAATAATGGAAGGCATAAATGGAAGAGCCACTAATTGTAGAAAGCCTCTATTCTGATGAAACCACTATCTATAGCAGAACCACTAATCGGATCAGCGAGGAGAAAGATCGATCGTTGCTCACAGAATGGATCAACAATGATCCATAAAATATTGTGTGGCCCACAACAAGGACCTTGTAAATCACATTAAAGAAGATCAGACGATGGATATTTTGTCGTCTATCGGGATTTTGGACATTCTAAAGGACCGAAGACCTGTCCTGTACATCGAAATTTTAGGGAAATGATTGAAAGGTATGGTGGAATAAACTTTAGAGGAGAAATTTCGATGAACAAGAGCTTAATGAAGGTATAAGGATTTCATTAAGAATAAACTAATTTAATAAGAAGATCTGGAGCAGTTATGATATTTCTATATAGATGTAACTCTGTTCTGGAATCTTTTGGAAGACTATTTTAGATCAAGAAGAATAATATAAATGCAGCACTACAGTTTCTTGTGAACAAATGCAAAATTAAGGGTGGTAGGGTGGAGCAAGGAAATATTGAGTTGAAGCTTAATTTGCAGGTTGGTGCATGTTTGTAGGTTGGTGCCTACAGAGGATTGGTGTCCTCATCCATTTACAGGTTGGTGCTTGTTTGTTGTAATATCCCCAAGGACGAGCCATTATAATCATGTTTATGAATTGTAAATCATGTTTTATAGGCCGGTGAGCCAAGTTAATATAATATGGTAAGGCTTATGAGTTTATTAGGCTGGAGAGCCTAAGTGTTAAGGCCAAGAACCTGTTTTTGTATATGTAATTATGTAGAACATTAATAAAAATATGAACACCGCTGCATGTAGACCGACCATGATGAATGAGTGATGGGGGACTAAGATTCCCCAGATTGGGTAAGGGATTGGGGGCTAGAAGGTTGGAAAGAGAGGCTAAGTGTTGATCCTAGGGGCTTAAGTCCTTGGGAATAATATTTTAATATTATTCCAAAATCCATGTGAAATATATGTTTTGTCCTAAGTTCCTGTAGAGGAACGCATGCTGATGGAGCCCATGCAAATTCATGGGAGACATATGTCGACCCAGGCACATGCAGTTAAAAACTATAGAAGTCAACCGTAGAGGGGGTTTGCTCCTCATTCTCTCATCTTTTGTGTCTGAGTTCTGTATGCCTCACATGCACCCTGAAAATAGAGCGATGGTGTTCCTTGGGAAGCCAATACACCTCTGCCCGAACCGGTCGAGTCTGTGCTCAACCCCTATGTGAATTGTTGGCCACGCATCTTGCAAATGGGTGTTACCTAAACTATGATGTGTTTAAGTGGCCTGCAGTCGTTTCTTGTTTCCACACTCCATTTTCCTATTGTTGTTATTGCCTGTGAGTTAACCCAAGCTGTTGCCATGGCTATCATCCTGAACTTGCAGGAATTGAAGTGGAAACTGGTGGAATATTTGGGTTGTTAGGCCCGTGGTCGAAGAGGCAGGTTTTCAAGCCTGTGAGCAGCTCTTTCCAAGTGAAGGAGTCTGATGGGAAGGGTTTTTCTCCCAGGGAGAGTCCAGCACCAGCTACAGATCTCTAAGACTTCCTAATCCGACATGTTGCCGAGACCCAGAGAGGGAGGTGAAGCACTGATGGACTGTGCTTGTGAAGGTGTATACTCCCGGGTGAAACAAGCATGTGGGGAATGAGAGTTCGTGAGTAGTGGGTGTAAGAAGGCATCCTAGGAAGAATCCTGTTGGTTATTCTGTGCAGTTTTCTTGTAACCTCAACCTAGTCAAGGATTCCTTTGCCTTGGGTGGAGCTTGGTCCTAGCTTGAGGGTGACCCACTCATGAGAGTAATGAGCAGCGGGGTCTAAGGCTGGGAGATTCGTGGAAGGTATGCACATGGTTGGTGGAGCCACTACAGTTTCAAAGATAAGTATATGCATGTGTATAATCTCAATTAAATATGGATGTCTGTGATTCTTGAAATATTATCATGTATTCTATTGTAATCATGAATTACTGTTAATCCCATTATTTTTGCATGTTAGCCGTAATTCTGTGATTACTCTGTATTGTTTAGTTAAATGTGTGTAATATGACTTAATGCATGTTATATATATAAGTATTATAATGTTGTTTCTATGCAGTAGCATTTTCCCGATCATGGGGTTGATGGTCGGGGACGTTACATTATGGTATCAGAGCCATAGTTTCCATGATGAGCCTGGATGGGTCGGATAAGTGGTCTTTAGACCCAAGGTATCGAGTGAAATTGTGTTGGAGGAACCAATTTCGAACCTTAGAGCATTCCTGAGTGCCAAGGAGTTACTTGGCTGTGTTAAGAAGCTTAGGAGGAGTAGCAGTAGAATAAAACTACAGCTGGTGTGGTATTTGACAAGAGAGAGAGAGCACTCAACACTTGGAGTATGGGAGCCATAGTATTTGTTTGAAAGGAGAGACCTTTACAACCATTGGATCCAGAGAAGGTGCTAGAAGGATATCCGAGAAGCCTTTCGGGAGTTCAGCTATCGGGAAAAGCGGGGAGCACTGAGACACAAAACCCCGAAACCCGAAAACCCAAGAAGATCTACACCGTAGATTTGGGAGGAGGACTCAATCATTAGATCTTGTGGAGTCACGCTCGAGTTAGTCGCGAGAACCCTTCATATTTCATGAAGCCGGAAGATGGGAAGTGAAGAGAGGTGAACACCTTCGAAACTCGAAATCCCGAAATCCCGAAGTCCCGAAAACTTCGAAGACGGAAATACCATGATGAATTTCAGCCTTTGGATGATGGGTAAACGTGGACCGTTGATCCACTTGACTTCATGAGTTTGGTAATCAGAACTACGAGAGATAGTTGTATGTGCCTCGGAACTTTACAAAGGCTGAAAAGATGGGTAGCACCTTGATACCTAGCGTTGGGTCACGCCTTGGTCGCATGGGTTGGGAACTAAGAGGAAAAGGGCTATGGCCTAAGTTTCCTATGGATCCAAGAAGATCTCAGAAAATTCATGGAAAACTGAACGTTTTCTTAAATCTGAATTGTTTTGAATGTGTGGAATTTGTTAAGGAATGACGACCTGAAAAATCCTTGTTGTCTACACGTATGTTTGCAAATTTTAGCAAGTGCCAGAACTCAATAGGGTTGTCATTGAGAGAAGAGAATGGAAGAGGTGTGGATTGCCTCCAGTTCAGAGAACGAAAGAAAAGGAATGGATGTCAACTTGGGAGTTGAAGGATCGAACTCCAATGGGCACAAAAAAGAGGTGGATAAGGAAGGGCATATGATGAAAATCATTGAAAGATTACATAGGGATGCCCAGGCTCACCGAACTGATAGCAAAAGGCTCAAGAAAACTCAGGATAAATAGGGTGAATTCAACTTGAAGTTGTTGCGGATGCTAGATAGGATTGAAAAGAAATAGGAAAAGGAGAGTGACACAAGAAAAACAAGGAGTCACAGGACCCCTGAGAGGAAAAAAAGATCGAGGAGTGTTAGTGGACATTGTCGTCACTCCCCAAAGCATTCCAGTAAAGAAATACGCGGTAATTCAAGCCCATATCCTACCAGAAAGCATAGGAGGTCTGGAGTGGATGAACTGAAAGGAAAAATGAATAAGATTAAGCCTCCCACGTTTGATGGAGAACAACAGAAGGAAGAAGATGTCGAGACATGGCTGCTAGGAATGATGAATTATTTCCAACTACAGAATTATTCCTCTCATGCAGAAGGAAGAATTGTGATGTATCAATTGAAAGGAAAAGTATCCATGTGGTGGGATCAACTCGTGCAGGTGAAACACATTAGAGAGAGAGATATCACTTGGAAGGAATTCAAGAGGTATTTCGAGAGGAAATACCTGACTAAAAGATACTATGATAGAAATATGAAGGATTTCTTTGAACACAAGCTGGGAAACATGACCATTGATGAATAAGAACAAAGGTTTTTGGAATTACTGAAGTATGTTTCGTTCATCAAGGAGGCGACTGTCAAGATTCAGAGGTATCTGAGTGGACTGCCACCTTACATTGGTGAAAAGATTCAGTATGATGATCCTAAGACTATGGAAGAAACAATAAGAAGAGTGAAATGCTTATATGAACAACAAAGAAAAAATCATACCTTTTGAAAGGCTTGGGATGACCAGACGAAGTTCAAGAAAGAGTAGAGGTAGAAGGGAAACAAAACTCCCTTTTTCAGAAATAGTCCTCAAGGATAGCCATCATTTAGAGAGCTGAGAATGGCTAAAGTGGGGGAACAAAGGCCAAGATAGATGCCCATTCATTGTTGGGGTTGTAAAGAGAACCACAAGTACAAAGATTGTCGCCATAAAAATGGCAAAGTGAGAGTTGTCCATAATGTTCAAGAAGCTAAGACAATGGAGGACATGGGTAGTAGAATGCCAAGGATATATGCGGTCCTGGACAACATGCAAGCTGAATTTCAATCTCACATGATTGAAGTAGAAGGTATGATTAGCAACCATGCCTTTACTATTTTAATTGATTCAGGGGCTAGCCATAGTTATATAGATCCTAGAGTAGTGGAAAGTTTTCATTTATCAATAAACAAACATGAAAAGTCTTGGTTAGTGTAGTTGGCTACAAGAACCAAGAGGAAAGTCACTAGGTTGGTTAATTCCTATCCTATAGACATGAAGGGATTGAGCACGAAGGCTGAATTGAATATTTTGCCTTTAGGATCTTATGACTGTTTAAATGGGATGGACTGGTTGGACCAACACCATGCCCTCCTGGACTATCGTAACAAGGCATTTACTTGCCTGGATGAGGAGGGGAATTGGAAAATAGTCCAAAGAATTCCCAAAGTTGTTGTTGTCAGAGAAATTTCAACATTACAGCTGAAGAAATGTTATAGGAAAGGCTATCAGTTGTTTGCAACCCATGTGGAGGAAGCATCTAAGGATGAGGTCTCAAATATTGAAGACCATGTGGTACTAGAAGAGTTTGAAGATGTATTTTAGGAGGTACACGGACTACCTCCAAAGAGAGATATTGACTTCTCTGTAATTTTAATTCCTGGAGCGGCTCTAGTGTTGAAAGATCCTTATAGAATGAGTATGCCAGATCTGAAAGAGTTGCAATTACAGCTTGAAGAGATTCTGAAGAAGGGGTACATACACCCAAGCGTGTCACCTTGGGGTGCCCTGGTCCTATTCGTGAAGAAGAAGGATAGAACGTTAAGGTTGTGTATTAATTTCAGACAGTTATACAAAGTAACTGTTAAGAACAAGTATCCTCTGTCGTGGATTGATGACCTGTTCGATCAATTGAAGGATGCAAATATATTTTCAAAGATATATCTCAGATCGGGATATCACCAGGTAAGAATAAAGGATGAATACATCAGCAAGACCACCTTTAGAACAAGGTATGGTCATTACAAGTTCACAGTGGTGCCGTTTGGACTATTGAATGCACCTGTTTTTTTTATGTGCTTGATGAATGGTGTATTCAAGGACTATCTAGACAAGTTTGTCATAGTCTTCCTGGATGACATTTTGGTGTATTCCAAGTTAGAGGAAGAGCATGAACAACACCTGAGGATGGTGCTACAAGTTCTAAGAGAGCACTAGTTGTATGCCAAGTTGAGCAAATGATCATTTTATCAGAAACACATCCATTACTTGAGGCATATTATTTTAGAAAAAGGGATCGTCGTGGATCCTGAGAAGGTTGAGGCCATTAGAAAATGGACAGTGCCAAGGAATGTGGCAGAATTTAGATCCTTTATGGGTCTAGCGGGCTATTACAGAAGGTTTATAACAGGGTTCTCAAAGATAGCCTACCCCATCACTTCCTTGCAAAGGAAGGAGAAAAAGTTTCAGTGGACTGAAGAGTGTGATAAAAGCTTCCAACGATTGAAGAAGCTATTAACCAGTGCTCCAATATCGAGGACTACAGATCCAAATGAATATTTCATGGTGTGCATAGATGCGTGTATAGAAGGGCTTGGAGGATTCCTCAGCCATAATGGATTCTTAATCGATTATGAGTCTAGGAAGTTGAAAGAGAACGAAAATAATTATGCCACTCACGATTTGAAGTTGGCAGCAATAGTTCACGCGCTAAAGAAATGGAGGCATTACCACATGGGGAGGAGATTTGAATTGAGGAAAGACCAGAACGGTCTGAAATACTTATTTGACTAGCCCACCCTAAACACTAGGCAAAGTAGGTGGTTGGAGTTTCTTTGTGAATATGAATTTGATATCAAGCATATCAAAGGGAAGGAAAACAAGGTGGTTGATGCACTCAGCAGAAAGGTGCACAACTTACATACTACAACCATTAGCATGTACCAAACTGATATAAAGGGTAGAATTTTGGAGGCTGCAAATGCAGATTTGCAGTACAGGGAGCTGGTAGCAAAGCTACAACAAGGTGAGATTCCACAGAAAGTGGAAAATTATAATTTGGAAACCAATGGGATACTTTTGTATAAGAACATAGTTTATGTACCTAATGTCCAGGGTTTGAAAATTGTGATTTCGAGAGAAATGCATAATGTGCCTTATGCAGGGCACCCTGGATATCAGAAAACTGTGGCAAAAATCAAGAGCCATTATTTCTAGCTAGGTGTGAAGAAAGAGATTGTTGAATACATCACCAGATGTATGGACTGCCAAAAGGTTAAAGCTAAGCACAGACACCCAGCAGGGTTGTTATAGCCTTTATCCATTCCTGAGTGGAAGTGGGAAGTGGTGAAAATGGATTTCATCACGGGATTGCCTAGAACAGGCAAACAACAGGATTCCATTATGGTGGTGGTGGACAAGCTTACAAAATCTACCCATTTCATTCCATTAAAGACCACTCATAAGGCAACAGATGTTGCTGATATTTTTATGAAGGAAGTGGCACGATTGCACAAAATTCCCAAGACAATTGTGTCTGACAGAGACCCAAAACTTACCTCAAATTTCTGGAAGGGGTTATTCAAGAGATTCAGAACGAATCTGAATTTCAGTACAACCTACCATCCTGAGTCAGATGGGCAGACAGAGCAGGTGAATCGAGTGATAGAATACATATTGAGAATGTATGTGATGGACAAACCATCGAAATCGGAAGACTACCTGCACTTGGTAGAATTCACCTACAACAATGGGTATCAAGCATTGTTGAAGATGAGCCCATTTGAAGCGCTTTATGGAAGAAAGTGAAATACTCCAATAAGCTGGGATAATCCAGCTGACCAAGGAGTAGTTGGGCCAGAGTTGCTCAAGGAAATGGAAGAACAAATGTTAAAAATTAAGTAGAATTTGAAAGTTGCCCAAGACAGGAAGAAAAGTTATGCTGATAAAAACAGAACCCACAGGGAGTTTAAAGTGGGTGACCATGTTTTCCTGAAAGTAAAAGCTAACATAAGTTCCCTGAAGCTGGGAAACTGCGCCAAGTTGGAAGCCATACTTTGTGGGCCATTTGAAATCCTAGAAAGGATTGGGCCAGTTTCATATATGCTTGCATTACCTACATCCATGACTGTACATAATGTGTTTCATGTTTCATTGCTTAAGGAACATATACCTGATGCTAATCCTGTTATCGATTTGAATGTGATTTAGGTGGAGCAAGAAGGTGTCATGCAAGTACATCCTATGCGCATATTGGATAGGAAAAGAAAATAGCTCTGGAATCGAGCTATAGGGCTTGTAAAGGTCCAGTGGACCTGGTACGGTCCTGAGGACGTGACATGGGAGCATGAGGATGATATGCGGGCATAATACCTTCATCTTTTTTAATATTTTGGAAATCTTGTTGATACTGTGTGAAAGTTGCATTGAGGACAGTGCAAAAATAAGGGGAGGGGATTGTAATATCCCAAAGGACAAGCCCTGTTGTAATCATGTTTATGAATTGTAAATCATGTTTTACAGGATGGTGAGACAAGTTAATATAAGATGGTAAGGATTATGAGTTTATTAGGCCAGAGAGCCTAAGTGTTAAGGCCATGAGCCTGTTTTTGTATATGTAATTATGGAGAACATTAATAAAAATATGAACACCGCTGCATGCATACTGACCACGATGAATGAGTGATGGGAGAATAAGCTTCCACATAGTGGGTAAGGGATTGGGGGCTGGAAGGTTGGAAAGAGAGGCTAAGTGTTGAGCCTAGGGGATTAAGTCCTTGGGAATAATATTTTGATATTATTCCAAAAGCCATGTGAAATATATGTTTTTTCCTAAGTTTATGGAGAGGAACGCATGCTGATGGAGCGCATGCAACTTCATGGGTGACATGTGTCGACCCAGGCACATGTAGTTAAAAACTGCAGAAGTCATCCGTGGAGGGGGTTCGCTCCTCATTCCATCATCTTTTGCGTCTGAGTTTTGTATGCCTCATGCACACCCTAAGAATGGAGCAGTGGTGTTCCTTGGGAAGCAATTACACCTCTAGCTGAACCGGTCAATTCTGTGCCCAACCCCTACATGAATTGCTAGTCACGCATCCTGCAAACGGGCGTTACCTGAGCCGTGATGTGTTTAAGTGGACTACATTCATTTTGTGTTTCCACACTCCATTTTCCTATTGCTGCTATTACCTGTGAGTTAACCCAAGTTGTTGTCGTGGCTGTCATCTTGAACTTGTGGGAATTGAAGTGGAAACTAGTGGAAGAGTTGGGTTTTTAGGCCCGTGGTCGAAGAGGCAGGTTGTCAGGCCTATGAGCAGCTCTTTGTAGGTGAAGGAGTTTGTTGGGAAGGGGTTTTCTCCCAAGGATATTCCAGCACCAACTAAGGAGCTTTGAGACTTCCTGATCCAGCCTGTTGTCGAGACCCAGAGAGGGAGGTGAAGCAATGATGGACTGTGCTTGTGAAGGTGCATACTCCCGGGCAGAACATGCATGTGGGGAATGAGATTCTATGAGTAGTGGGCGTAAGAAGGAATCCTGGGAAGAATCCTTCTGGTTATTTTGTACAGTTTTCTTGTAACCTCATCCTAGTCTAGGATTCCCTTATGTTGGGTGGAGCTTGGTCCTAGCTCGAGGGTGACCCACTGCTGAGAGTGATGAGCAGTGGGGTCTACGGATGGGAGGTTCGTGGAAGGATTGCACGTGGTTGGTGGAGCCACTACAGTTTCAAACATAAGTATATGCATGTGTATAATCTCAATTAAACATGCATGTCTGTGATTCTTGCAATATTATCATGTATTCCGCTGTAATCATGAATTATTGTTAATCCCGTTATTTGTGCATGTTAGCCGTAATTCTGTGATTAATCTGTATTGTTTAGTTAAATGTTTGTAATATGAATTAATTCATGTTATATATATAAGTATGAGAATGTTGTTTCTACAGAGTAGCGTTTTCCAAACCGTGGGGTTGATGTCCGGGGGCATTACATTTGTAGGTTGGTTCTTACAGAGGATTGGTGTCCTCATCCATTTACAGGTTGGTGCATGCTTGTAGGTTGGTGTCTACAGAGGATTGGTATCCTCATTAATAGTTATTCTTACATGAATTGATGTTCATTTATAAATATTTGTAAGGTCTTCACAATTTGGGTTTCCACCTCTATATGTGTAAATGTGTTGAACATTGTTTGTGATTATGATGAGCACATTTCTGTTATAATTGACTACAAGTATAAATCCTAACCTTGTTTAAAATTAGAACAGAATAAAAGTTATTAAAAGTATACAGTACTGATTCACACCCCCCCCTCCTCTCTTAGTACTATCAAACATTTCAATAGTTATTATAAGAGTGGATTCCTTCATCAATAGTCTAACCACTAGAAGAAATATCCCAATAGATCACATGGATAAACATGAGAAACTATCTTTCAACAAATATTCATACTTTGATGGAACATATTATTCCTTTTGGAGCATCAGAATGAGAGTATATTTGCAGTCACTAGGATATGATGTCTGAGAATCAATCAAGAATGGTTATGAAACTCCAACAAATTCACTTTTTGACATAGGTGCAAATAAGCTTAGTGACAATAAATCAAAAACCATGAATGCAATTCTGGAAGGATTATCAAAAAGTTATTCACTACAAATCTAAAAAAGAGATGTGGGATAAACTAAAGAACACTGATGAAGGAGATGATAAAGTTAAGCAAGAAAAACTACAAACTCATAGAAGTCAATTTGAAAGCCTAAAGATGAACGAAAAAGAAAACATTGTAGCATATCTTCTTCGTGTGGATGGAATTGTAAACATCATCATAGGCTTAGGTGAAATAGTTGATGAAAGATTTATTGTGCAAAAAGTACTCAGGTCACTTCCTATGAGATTCAATCCTAAGATATCATCTCTTGAAGATAGTAAGGATTTGGACAAATTAACAATGAATAAACTACATGGAATTCTTACAGCATATGAAATGTGAATAAGACAAGAAGTACCTAAAAAGGAAGAAGCATTCAAATTCTCAAAGAATACTAACAAAATAAAATAAAAATCAAGTGAAAACTCAAATGATGATTTTGATACAGAAGAAGCCAACTTTGTAAGAAGGCTCCAGAAAGGATCTGGAAAATATAAAGGTATACTTCCTTTCAAATGTTTTAATTGTGGTGGAGTTGAAAACTTTGTTTCCAAATGTCCTCATAATAAGAACATGGATAAAAAAGATAAAGAAAAATTTAACCCTAATGAAAGAAGGAAGCATAACAGTCAAAGGAACAAATACCTCCATAAGAAAAAGAAGAACCTTTATTCTAAAGAGGATTACTACTCATCTTCTTAAAGTGATGAAGAAGTTGAAGATAATGTTCTCTTAATGGTCCAAGAAATAGAGTCCAATGAAGATGAAGACAATAACATCATCCCAGAGATTGGAGAAAATGATGATGTGGATGTTGATCTTGAAGGAGAATTATTAGTTTGTTCCCTAGATGACATAGAAAGGCTCAGAAGAAAGAATAGATAATTGAAAGAAAAATTTTCACATAATTCTGATATGGCTTCTCAACTAGAAGAACAAAAGAAAGTTGAAGAGGAAATAATGAGTCAACTTCAGAACAAACAAGAATATTGTGAGAAATTTGAAAAAGAAAATGCTACCCTAATGAAGGAAATTGATGTACTTATAGTTGAGCTGAACAACAGTAAAATATTTGAACAAAGTTCCGTGATGTTAGATAATATGCTTAGTAATCAAAGATCACCATTCGACAGAACTAGACTTGGTTACAATCCCAACTCCACACTACATAGAACCAAGGAAGAACCCAAGATTCATCCTGTGGAACTGAACCATCCCACTGAATGAAATGAGAACACCAATGAAGCAAACCTTGATCAGCAGAATCCAGTTGTCCTTCACAGGAAGAATGGATCCAGAAAGGTGATGACACCAAGAATACCTACTATGAACATGTATGAATATATCTTTCTTGGTAACTATTTTTATTGTAACAATTTTGGACATAAGGCAATAGATTGCAGAGCACATCCAATAACTGACCAAAGAAGAAATTGAGGCATGTGCAATGCTCCATGAAATAATTATGTGAATAAAAAGGTCAAAAATATTGTTGACAACAGAAACAATAATTCATTTACTCTAATGTTTAACTATGATATTTAATGTTATAAATGCCATAATTTTGGCCACAAAGCTCAGGATTTCAAAAGTTGGATACAGGACCCTATTAACCAAAAAACTATTGTCAGCAATACCATCAAAGTCTGGAGAAAGAAATAAGAGAAACATTCTCAGGAAGAATGTGATTTAGCAATGCATGCTAAAAAAAAAAGCTATTGGTACATAGACAGTGGATGCTCAAGGCATATGACTGGTGATAAAAAAAAGTTATTATGCTAAAGACAGAGAAGGGAAGAAGTGTTTCGTTTGAAGATAATAAATCTTCCAAGATAATTGGGAAAGGTAAAGTCAACCTTAGAAGTCAGAAGGTAATAACATAAAACGTTTTGCTAGTTGAAGATTTAAAGCATGACCTTCTAAGTGTTAGACTTTTGTGTGACCAGGGACACACACTCCTATTTAATTCCCAAGAATGCAGAATAAGAGAAGAAGACACTGGAAAATTGGTAGCAACAACAATCAGAACTCCAAACAATGTATTTATTCTAAATAAAATTGGAAGAGAAGTATGTTGTGTGGGACAGATAGATGAAAGTTGGTTGTGGCATAAGAGAATGGGACATTTAAGCTTTGACAACTTAGTCAATGTCAGTAACAACTAGGCAGTAAGAGACATGCCAAAAATAATCAAGCCCTCTAACCCAATTTGTAAACATTTTCAACATGGGAAACAAATAAAAGTGAGATTCAAAACCAAGGAATATTCAAAATCAAGACCATTGGAACTCATCCAAATTGATCTCTGTGGGCCAACCAAATCACAAAGTCTGCAAGGTAACCGTTACCTCATACTTTTCATTGATGATTACACAAGAATGACTTGGGTAGCCTTTCTCAAGAATAAATCAGAAGCCTTTGGTAAGTTTAAAACATTCAAAGCATTAGTTGAAAATGAAACAGATTTGAATATCAAATTCCTAAGGTCAGATAATGGAGGATAATTCACCCCATACGAGTTTAATGAATTCTATTAAGATCATGGAATAAGAAGACACTTCTCAGCTGCAATAACTTCTCAAGAAAATGGAGTGGATGAAAGGAAAAATGGAATTGTACAGGAAATGGCCAGAGCTATGCTAAATCAAACTAAATTTTCAGATATATTTTGGAGAGATGCAGTCTACATAGATTTATATATTATGAATAGAGAAGAGATCTGAGCTAATAGTGAAAAAACTCCATATTAATTGTGGAAAGGCATGCCAACAAATTTCAAACACCTTACGATTTTTGGCAGAAAATGCTACATAAAAAGAGGTTGTGATAACCTTGGAAAGTTTGACTCCAGATGTGATGAAGGTATTTTCCTTGCATACTCCTCTCAAAGAAAAGTGTACATATGTTTAAATCTTAGATTATACAAGAATTTTGAAAGTGCAAATGTAAGAGTGAATGATGAAAATCCTGGAAGGATCAAGATGCAAACAAATGACCAGACAGCAATAACAAGCTATAGTAACGAAGAGAAAGACAATGCGTAAGATAATGCAGAGGAAGAAGAAGAAGAGAAAGACTGTGAGGAAGATAATGCATAAGAAGAAGAAGAAGCTCCTAGACAAGGCACAAAGACCCACTCGAGATATGCAGATTAAGAAGGCAATGTTGATGACGGGAAAAACACAAGTGTTGGAGAATTCTTCTTGGGTAGCTTTTTAGTATCTTGGTTAAGCAAGAAATAGTCCTTAATTTTTTATCTACAGCAGAAGAAGAGTACATTGCAGCAACATCCTTTTGTACATAAATCCTTTGGATCTAGCAAGTTCTGCAAGACATTAAGGTAGAATACAAGCAGCCAATTTCTATACTATGTGACAACACCAGTGCCATAATCATTTCCAAGAACCCAGTGATGCACTCAAAGACAAAACATATCCCAATCAAATATCATTTTTTGAGGAATAGGTGAATGATAAGACTGTCAAGTTGGAGTATGTTCCTACCAAGGAACAAATTGCAGATATCTTTACCAAACCCCTACCTAGAGATACATTTGAGTATCTCTGACGAAATATTGGAGCCATTCTAAATTCTTAGTAAAGAGTTTAGTCGAAATTTTTGGGAGCTCAGTAGAACCAAAATATCAGGGGGGGAGTGCATATGATTGTGTGTTGCATAAAAAAAAAATTTCAATATCAAGACT
This sequence comes from Picea engelmannii, assembly GCA_009831015.1. Classification (NCBI taxonomy): domain Eukaryota; kingdom Viridiplantae; phylum Streptophyta; class Pinopsida; order Pinales; family Pinaceae; genus Picea; species Picea engelmannii. The sequence continues at coordinate 81,757 of ML812130.1, forward strand.
AAGAAGCAATATCCTAGGGGAGTCATTAAAGCCCAAGGAAACGTTAATGCAAATAGAGTGTATTCATAAGCCTGCCAAAGGGGGTTTTTAGTAGCACCCACAGTACACCAACTAAAAATACAACAACATCCATGATAAGGAAAGTCTGCATGAAGACATGAGAAAGGTCAACAATTTTGAAGCAGACCTTGAAATACAAAAGACAAAATTTATAATCCTTAAAGGAAGAGTCATTGACAGGAGTAGTTGCAGAAAGGTAGAGAAGATTAAAGGGATCCTTGTCATTGTTTTCAAAGGGGGAGAGAATGCAGTAAAACATCATTCAACATAATTGTGCAATGCGGTGACACATGGGGAGAAAATATAGAAAGAAAATGAACAGTGACCCATGAATAATACCCACAGGGGGAGTAAGAGATGTTTTACTCTGTGGTTTCCACAATGACAATGGGGATATTGTTGGATAGTTTGTGTAATTAATGTCAACACTGTAAGGGGAGATTGTTGGATAATATTTTTTCATTGATGTCAAAATTGTAGGGGAACTAACAAAGTGCAATCCACACTGAAGGTCTCCTATCATCCACCAAGTTGATGCCTATGTGAGGAGAAGAACACGAGTTTACATGCATGCACTAGGGGGACTAACAAAGTGCATTCCACAATTAAGGTCTCCTATTATCCACCAAGATGATGCCTATGTGAAGAGGAGAACAAGAGTCTACATGCATGCACAATCATGGTCAAACATATGACCATCAAGGAAATTCGATGTCCATAATAGATCCACGTAAACAATCAATTGTAAAATTTAATGAATCGAACGATGGAAATAAATTGATGGAAAGAATATCCACGGTGTTAATAAATCCATGTGGAAGGATTATAGTGTGGTGACATGGAAGAAATAGGATCATTGATCATTATAGATCAATGGTAGGCGTGAACGATAGAGCCATTAATTGTAGAAAGCCTCTAATTTGACGGAACCACTATCTATAGAAGAACCATTAATCGGATCAATGAGGAGAAACATCGATTGTTGATCACATAATGGATCAACGATGATCGATAAAATATCATGTGGCCCACAAAAAGTGCCTTGGAAATCACATTGAATAAGATCGGACAATGGATATCTTGTCGTCCATCAGGAGAGGAGATCAATTACTCTCATCAAATTAGGGAAGACTAACTAGCACGTGGGTTAATAGAAAGGAAACCCCTTGCAATTTCAACATGTGTTCAAAATAAAATATGTGCTTCGGTGCATTGTATATTTTGTCCCCTCCTTGGCTCGAGATCCAAGTCAAGGGTATAGCCCCCAAAAATAAATCATGTGGTCCCACATGCTTGGTTCTATTCCCATTGGGATAACTCATTTAATGAAGGAAAATAAACCTCGCGAGCTTACACCCTGTGCAAACCTTTCAATTAAATTTTTGGTTCTCTGGTCGACTCGAAGGATCAATAAGGTTTGCATTCATCATAGAATAAATCCACAAAATTAAATTGAAACAATATATATGTATAACATGGATGAAGAAAATATGTGTGAGTTGAAGAGAAGGGATATTTGAGATAACTTGTTAAATAGAGAACGCATAGGAGCACGACTGTGAAGATGAAGTAACAACTGAGGAATTCCAATATGGTGATTTTGGGCTAATGATAGAATAGAGAAACAAGAATATGGGATTCTGGACATTCTAAGGGACTGAAGACATGTTCTATGCATTGAAATTTAGGGAAATGATTGAAAGGTATGGTGACATAAACTTTAGAGGACTAATTTTGATGAATAGGAGCTTAATTAAGGTATAAGGATTGCAATAAGAATAAAAAAATTTAATAAGAAGATCTGGTGTAGTTATGATAATTCTATACATATGTAACTCTATTCTGGATGCTTCTGGAAGATTGTTTTATATCAAGAAGAATAATATAAATGCATCACTACAGTTTCTTGTGAACAAATGCAAAATTAAGGGTGGCAGGGTGGAGCAACGAAATATTGAGTTGAAGCTCAATTTGTAGGTTGGTGCTTGTTTGTAGGTTGGTGTCTATAGAGGATTGGTGTCATCATCCATTTACAGGTTGGTTCTTGTTTGTAGGTTGGTGCCTATAGTTGATTGGTGTCCTCATCCATTTACAAGTTGGTACCTGTTTGTAGGTTGGTTCCTACAGAGGATTGGTGTCCTCATTAACAATTATTCTTACATGAATTAATATTCATTTATAAATATTTGTAAGGTCTTCACAATTTGGGTTTCCACCTATATATGTGTAAATGTGGTGAACACTATCTGTGATTATGATGACTATATTTTTGGTATAATTGAATGCAAGTATAAATCCTAATTATGTGTAAAATTAGATTGGAATAAAAGCTATTAAAAGTATACAGGATTGGTTCACCCCCCCTCACAGTACTATCAAACATTTCAACAATATACTATTAACAAATTTGATAACACCCGCCGATAATAAAAATGGGTGTCAAGGTACATAGTGCATTCTAGCAAGTGTGAATATATGTGTTGAAGTTGAACACCTGTAGAATCTATCAATCAGTGGAAATTGATATACTCCCACTGTCAATGGAGAGGGAGCATTCCATTGATGACTGCAAGCCCCAAGGTTCTAGAAAGGTCTCTAAATCTCATTCCCAAAGCAAATGAGTCAATGCCAATAGGAAGAGATCCACGAGAAAGAGGAAATTAAGGAATCTCCCATCAACCAACACAAGCAAGTATCAAGAACATGATATTATTTGAAGGTCTTTGATAAAATTGGAATGAACACATCACCGCGTATGTCTCTCATATGCACCAAATGAAATTATCACACGAAAAAGACCCTTTGAAAAATAACCAATAATAAAATATGTCGACATAGAGGAGCATAGATGATTTTAGGGGCTAAATTTCGCAAATGGGCTAATTTTCCATGGTTTTTCCCAAAAAAAGATT